>WAAF01000420.1:0-23371 GCA_013400475.1 Tricholaema leucomelas
TGCACCATCAACACGTGGAAGGCCACCAGATGGCTTTGACTATATTTTTCCTCATTTATGCTTTCGGATTGCAACGTATTTTTTTGGATCACAAATATCAAGACTCTAACCAGTGAGTAACTTTCTTTCCTCAAGTTTGTGAAAGTTTATGCTTAACCTTTAAGTGGCAGTTTGTGCTCTCCGCTTGTAAACATTTTCTAAAAACCTTTCCTAAATCACTTAAATTTAATCTGACTGTATGTATACATTCTGCAAAATCAGTTTTACCAACTGCATAGTAGAATCTGTATGTGTTAATTGTAAATAAGTTTGGGGAAATTTATATAGTTAATAAACTAATCAATAATTTTTATATCGGCCTCATTACAATTCACTTCTAACCCAGATTCAAACCCCTCCTTAACAATTCCTCATAACTTTATGTCAACGGTCTTCAGAGAACTGCAAGACTCTTGTAAACAGCACTGCTCTCCATCTTTTCAGTATATAGGCTTTGAGAATCACTGTGTTCTTAGTGCTAAAATTGGATCTGACTTTCTTCTCCACTCTTCCAGTACACTGGGCTGTTCTTGCTGTCTGTTGACACAATATTGAAACAGCTGTTCTGTGCACCACAGAATCACAGAATGGTCTGGGTTGAAAGGGACTCCCAAAGGTCATCTAGTAGGGGCATCCTTAACTAGATCAAGTTACCCAGAGCCCTGTCAAACTTCACCTTGAATATTCCCAGAGATGGAGCCCCAGTCACCTCCTTGGGCAACCTGTTCCAGTGTTCTACCGCCCTCATGGTAAAGAATCTATTCCTAACATACAATCTAAATCTGTAGCCTTCTTGTAGACCCCCTTCGGGTACTGGAATGCTCTAACATACAGTCTTACGTAATGAGACAATCCTTATGACTTGACATTGGCAGTGGCACTGTCACCAAAAGATCCAGACGATCATCACAGTCACATGAGAGTGCATGTACACCACGTTCTCATTGGGCTCAGTGTGGTAATCGATGTTGTAGAATTGCAGATGTTTCTAGTTGTCCATTATTCTTTCTCAGACTCCCATTGTTCTGGATTCACTCTATAATTTTCAGAAATCTTGACGTTTTCACCACACTCCTTTGCTATGACCTGCATCTGTCTATTGTGCTTAAAAGCTAGTAATTTCTGAGTATGATACAAAGATATGCCCTAGATGTTGCTTTCAGGCTTTCTATTATGCCTAATTCCCACAGGAAGTAAGTTTTCATTACATTTGTTGCAGAAAGGTAGCTGTTCATGCAAAGTCCCCCCTGGCTTCATGCTCCTTTATGGAGCTGTTTGGCATGGTGGTCGTTGATAGGAAATTGGGGAGGTTAAGACACCCTTCCTGTACTGGAACCTAAACAGACATCTGTGGTTGCACACATCCATATCACTTCAAATTGATTCTGTCTGCCTCTAAAAATGCTATCATATACCATATTTGTCTTGCAGAAATGAAATTTTCTCTAATGCCCAACATAGTGAAAAATTGAATTAAATGTCTTAGGATGGATTTGTCTTTCAAATGTTTTACCATCATTTTCCATTACAATGACTAGTAACATCAGGCGGAGACATTACCTTCATCATCTGTCTCTTTTTATCCTCTCCTTTCTGCTTCCATTTCTGTCACTGTATGATAAACATATCTGTGCTCATTATTGGAGCCTTGAAATGAGAACAGAGTATGAATTTCAAGTCACCCTCTTCCAGAATAAGGTAGATGAGCTTTCTTGACTGGCCTGTTCCCTTCGGCTGAGATTTTGGGTTGATTGAGTTGAAGTCATGAAGGAAGAGGGCTGAATTCATTTGCACATCTCCTAGATGTCTGCTAGAACTACAGTCATTATAGTCATGATAGAGGAATATAGTCATTATTGTCATCATGTGCCCTTGTGGCCAAGAAGGCCAATGAGACCTTGGAGAGCATTAGGAAGAGTGTGGCCAGCAGATCAAGGAAGGTTCTCCTACCCTTTCTATTCTGCCCTACTGAGGCCCCACTTGGGAGGGGGCATCCATTTCTGGGCTCCCCAGTTCAAGAGGCACAGGGATCTGATTGAGAGAGTCCAAGGACTACAAGAATGCTGAAGGGACTGGAACACTGCCTCATGTGGAAAGGTTGAGAGCCTTGTGGCAGTTTAGTCTGGAGAGAAGACTGAGAGGGGATCTAATCAATGTCTATAAATAGCTGAGGGCTGGGGGTCAGGAAGGAGGGGACAGGGATGGCCGCTGCTGCCTTGTGCCCTGAAACAGCACAGAGGGCACTGGATGGAAAACTACAGGTCCCAGAGCACTGGCACAGGGTCCCCAGAGAGGTTGTGAAGTCTTCTTTGGAGACTTTCCAGCCATGTCTGGATGTCTTCCTGTGTGACCTGTGCTAGATTCTCTGGTCCTGCTCTGGCAGGAGGGTTGGATTCAATAATCTTGAGTGGTCCCTTCCAACCCCTAACATCCTGTGATCTTGTGATCTGTCATCATAATTATAGTGCAAAGGAAGATCTTGTGTGCTTTCTGCACTCAAAGAATAGAGACTGTGCTCATTTTGTCCTGTTTATGCCTGTGTTTCACGTGTACTTTCTCAAAACAAAAATCACAAAACTAATTTGATAAGTGCTCCTGACTGACAACCAAGCTGAAGAAAAAAATGCCTCTATTATGAATAAAATTAACCAGGATGTAACATTCCTTAAGTGTGGGTCAAAGTTGTGCATCAGAAGGTGACTTAGGACTTCAAGACTGTGCAGTGTTAAAATTCCCTTTGTAATCCAGTCTCCTGCTTTTCAGGTTCTCATGCAGACTCCTGACTTTTTTTTTCCCAGGGCTAGTTTGGCAATGTAAAGATGCTGTGCAGAGCAGTAACAAAGGTGTACCACTGCTTGCATTGAAAGCTAATTGCTTAGCTTCTGCTCCTAGTGGGGTTTTGTCTGAATATTTGGAAATATTAGCTACCAGTTTACATTTCCTTGCAGATTTACACCTTGAGCTATGCTGTTGTCTGCAGATGTTAGCCCTTGGACATGTTAGTTTAAAAGTGTTAAGGGAAAAACCTGAGGAGCTCAAGATTTACTGCTGATAATTCAGGACTGAGAAGAAGGTTAAGGGCAACTGTGTTACTGCAGCTGCAGATTACTTGTGTTGATAAAATACAGGCACTGTATTTCCCTTGTGTCTTCATAGCTTTGGAAAACCTTCCAGTGGATTACATTTGAAAGCTGGTCTGTCTGGGGAGAATCCAGGATGTTAGCAAATCTTGTTTTAGATTTAACTCATGCTTTTACTTGGGCTAATTGGAGGTTGGTGGTATTTAATATTTTGAAGTGTTCACTTTCATAAAATCATACAGTATCATAGAATCATCTGAGTTGGAAGAGACCTCCAAATACCATCTAGTCCAACCCACTCCACAGTCAGCAGGGACATCCTCTACTAGATCAGGTTGCCCAGAGCCCTGTTAAGCCCCACCTCAAATATCTCCAGGGATAGGGCCTCAACTACCTCCCTGGGCAACCTGTTGTAGTGTTTCACCACCCTCACGGTAAAGAACTTGTTCCTAACATCCAACCTAAATTTGTTCTTCTCTAGTTGAAGCCATTCCCCCTTGTCCTATTACTGCAGGCCTTCATAAACAGTCTCTCTCCATCCTTCTTGTAGCCCCCTTCAGGTAATGGAAGGTCACTATTAGGTCTGCCTGGAACCTTCTCTTCTCCAGACTGAACACCCCCAGCTCCCTCAGCCTGTCCTCATAGCATTGCTGCTCCAACCCCCTGATCATTTTTGTGGTATTCCACTGGACCTGTTCCATCAGGCGCATATACTTCCTGTATTGAGGGCTCCAGAGCTGGACACAGCACTCCAGGTGAGGCCTCACCAGGGCAGCATGGCAGGATCCCCTGTCTGGCCACACTGCTTTGGATGCAGCCCAGGCTGCAATTGGCTTTCTGTGCTGTGAGCTCACACTGCCCGCTCATGTCCAGCTTCTTGTCCATGTGCACCCTCCAGTCCCTTTCTGCAGGGCTTCTTTCTATCACCTTTATGTAAATATTTCTCATTCTTGCATCATAGTATATAAGGAAATTACGTCGCTCTCCCCACCTTCCTTTCCATCTTCCAGACTAACCCTGTTCTCAACCTTTGAGGATGACATCAGGCAAACTTAATGGGTGTAATTTGTTTTGAATGTCTGGTGGCTATGAATTTGTAAACCTGTCTGTCTATAGATGTATCCTCACACACAGTGATGCCGCTGTGTGGTCTCTACAAATCTATGAGGTTTATCCACAGTGGGATGCAGTGTGGACATGAGTATGGTTGTGACTGTGCAGCTACCCACATTAATGCCTGTTTATGAAATTAAATTGCCTAATGCTTTAGGTTGGGAAGGAGCTTTCAAGGTCATCTAGTCCAACACCTCTGCTGTGCCAATGTCTCACCACCCTCACTGTGAAAAATTGTTCCTTTAATCTAAAATATTTTAGTTTAATACAACTACTCTTTGTTCTGTCACAACAGGCCCTGCTAAACAAAATGTTCCCATATTACTTATAAGCCCCTTTAAGTATTGAAGGCTGCAATAAGGTTTCCCTGGAACCTTCCTTCCTTAGGAGGAAGTTCTTTACAGTGAGGGTGGTAAGACACTGGAACGGGTTGCCCAGGGAGGTTGTGGATGCTTCCTCCCTGGAGGAGTTTAAGGCCAGGCTGGATGAGGCCTTGAGCAACCTGCTCTAGTGGGAGGTGTCCCTGCCTGTGGCGGGGGGGTGGAGCTGGATTATCCTTGAGGTCCCTTCGAACCTAAACCATTCTATGATTCTATGATTCTGTGATTCTCTTCTCCAGACTGAACAACAGTAACTTTCTCAGCCTGTCCTTATAGGAAATGCTGCAGCCCACTGATTGTTTTAGTGATCCTCTTCTGGACCAACTCAAACAAATTCATGTCCTCTTTACACGGAGGGCTTCGGAGCTAGCTACAGTACTTCAGTTGAGGTCTCACCAGCAGAGTAGAGCAACAGAATTCCTTCCCTCAACCTGCTGGCCACACTGCTTTTGATGCAGCCCAGTTGGCTTTCTGTGCTGTGAGCACATACTATGGGCTCCTCTCCAGTTTTTCAGTCACCATGATTCATTTTTAAAAATATCCTTCACAAAAAAAAAAAAAAAAAAAAAAAAGAAGAAGTCCTGCTGAATTTACCAAAAGGTATTGAAATTCAGATGCCAACTGCTATGCAAAGTGAACCAGCATTTGTGGACCCCTCCATTTTTGACCCTTTGAAATGATGGCAGTAGGAAGGAAATGAGCAGTGTTTCTAGAAGCTTATGTGTGTAAAAGTGTTCTGTAGTTTCACTAAGTCGATTATTATGCCTTTAAGATAGGATTCATCATTTAATTTTGTGTCATTTTATGTCTTTAGAGATGTGTTGACATTTATGCTTTTAAGAATAGCATTTTTACTTCCTGTCATCAACTGCATGTTATAAAATGCCATATTAACCTTTCTAGCACATTTAGGTGTTACACATAAGATACTTTTTGATGGAATAATCTGATGTGGATTAAATGAGTAATATATACAGTATGAAAAAAAATCCAACAGAACAACAGGATCACATAGGATGTTGGGGGTTGGAAGGGATCTGTGGAGATCTTTGAGTCCAACCCTTCTGCTAGAGCAGGACCAGAGAATCTAGCGCAGGTCACACAGGAACACATTCAGACAGGGCTGGAAAGGTTCCAGAGAAGGATACTCCACAACCTTTCTGGTGAGCCTATGCCAGTGCTCTGGGACTTTTACAGTAAAGAAGTTCTTCCTCATGTTGAGGTGGAACTTGCTGTGCAGCAGTTTCCATCCCTTGCACCTTGTCCTATCCCAGGGCACAAGTGGGTGGAGGCTGTGCTTGTCCCTTCCTTCCTGACCCCCCAGTCCTCAGCTATTTATAGACATTGCTCAGATCGCCTCTCAGCCTTCTCCTCTCCAAACTAACTGGCCCCAGGGACCTCCAGCCTTTCCTCATCAGGAAGTGCTCCAGTCACTTCATCATCCTTACAGCTCTCTGTTAGACTCTGTCATTCAGGTCCCTGTGCCTCTTGAACTGGGGAGCCCAGAACTAGACTAAGTATTCCAGGCTGGGCCTCACTAGGTCACAGTAGAAGAGAAGCAGAATCTCCCTCGATCTGCTGGACATACTCTTCATAGTGCACCCCAGGATACCATTGGACAAAAAATTGTCTGAACTCCAAAAGTCAATAGTTTCTGGGGTATGTATTAATAATTTCAGGATATGGCTCATAATTATTAATTCTGAGGTACAGCAAAGTCCACTGCTCTTGACTTCTGCCCATTTCGTGAAGGTCTTGATGTTGATTTGAAGGAGCCAGCCAACATCTAAAAGATGTTGATAAGAGGAGAAGAACAATATTCAAGTACAAGACTTCTCACCAAACAATAAATCAGGCGAGGTGATTCTGGTGTGTGAGCAGGGGGTGTTGTGCTTTGGCATCACCAAAGTAACGGTTTAATTGAGGGCAACATCTGTTCTAAACTGTCAGCAGTTGCATGTTAAATCTGATAAACACAGAGCAGTCTTTTATCATATTCATGCACTTTTGGAGGTGTTTGAAAGTTGCTACCAAAAATTGCCAAAATATATTTGATCTTTGCATAATCCTAACATATTACATGGTGTAAGTACAGTCTTACAGACTCCTTTAATAGAAGGGGGAGTTCGAACTTCATGGTTGCATGTGCCAGGCTGGTGAAACATATCTGGAGTTAGTGTATCCATATGGAGTTTTTAATGTTAAAGTGTTTAAATGTTGAAATTCCAGGTCAGGTCCCCAGAGCAGTGCTGTTGCATCAGGATAGTGTTGCCTTTCAGCAACAAATCCTCCAAGCAGAGGTTATGAGTTCAGGCACTGAGTCACTTGGAGCAGACTCCACTGCTCTGTGTAGCTGCAGGTCAGATGGAAGTCATTGACAGAAAATTCAGAGGAGGCTTACCCCTTTGTTCCCTTTCACTCTTTATATGAGATCTTTTAAAGTTTCTACATTTTTATGTTATTGCAGCCAGTTAAGAATGCTAATGACATGATCAATGACTGATGATCAGTGACTTTTTCACATGTGCTCCTCATAATGACTGTATAGTGATTCATAAAGTTCAGCCACAACATAGGCATTTAGTTCACCAGGCAGCTAATATTCTAATACATCTAGAGAATGAAAATCCAGCAATCAACCCTTCTTTCCGATAATTACATGAGAAAAATTAATTTGGAGACAAGAGGGAAAGAGACTAGTAGAGCCACAGTGTTTGTTTTACTAACATCAACAACACTAACAAATCAGCAAGATTTATTCAACCTGAATACCTGGGTGAAAAATATATGGGAAACAATATGTAAAAAACATATCCTGGTCTGCATCAAGAGAAGTGTGGCCAGCAGCTCAAGGGAGGTGATTCGCCTCCTCTACGTCACTCTGGTGAGACCTCACATGGAGTACTGCATCAAGTTTTGGATTCTCTATTACAAGAAAAATCTGGAGGGCCATGAGGATGATCCAGAGGGATGGAGCTGCTCTGCTATGGAGACAAGCTGAGAGAGTTGGGGCTGTTCAGTCTGGAGAAGAAAAGGCTCCAAGGAGACCTTATTGTGGCCTTCCAATATCTGAAGTGGGCTATGAGAGAGCTGGGAAGGTATTTTTTTTTTTTTGGTGTCAGGTAGTGATAGGACTGGGAGGAATGAGCAAAACTAAAAGTGAGTAGATTTAGATTGGATGTTAGGAAGAAGTTCTTCCCCATGAGGGTGTTGAGACACTGAAACAGATTGCCCAGGGAGGTGATGGAAGGTTGCTAAGGACAGGGTGGATGTGGCTCTGAGCAACCTGATCTAGTGTAAGGTGTCCCTGCCCATGGCAGAAGGGTTGGAACTGGATGATCCTTGAGACCCCTTCCAGACATGACAGTTACATGATTCTATAAAGTAGGCAAAATAAGACATAATCAAGATTTGTGAGCGAGTCATCACAAAATTTTCAAGTTAACATTTCTGATCTTTGTGATTCTCTTTTCACATTGTATTAAGATATGGTGGATGTATGGTGTGAATCTTACACTGAAACTACTATTTACATTTTAGTTACTGTTAAGTAAACAGAACTGTAACTTCCTGCCTAAATCCAGTGGTTATGGTCAGGCAGAAGCCTGGCAAAAGGTGCAACATTTACCATTATTAAAAGGAAATCCTATTCTGTTATTCTATTTATACGCGCGAGGGTAGGGAGGCTCTCCATAGGGACTTGGATATATTTGATCCATGAGCCAATGTTAACAGGATGAGCTTCAACAAATGCTAGGTCCTAGATGTGGATCACAATAACCCCATGCAATGCTACAGGCTTTGGGAAGCATGGCTGGAAATATGTCTGGAAGAAAGGCACCTGGGGGTTCTAACTGATAAGCAGATGAATTTGAGCCAGTGGTGTGCCCAGGTGGCCAAGAAAGCCAATGGTATCCTGCCTGGGATTAGAAATGCTGTGTCCAGCAGGAACAGGGAGGTGATTGTCCCCTTGTACGCAAGTATTGTGTTCAGTTTTAGGCACCACATTACAAGAGAGATATGGAGGTGCTGGAGCCAGTGCAGAGAAGGGCCAAGGAAGCTGGGGAAGAGTCTGGAGAATAAATCTGATGAAGAGAGACTGAAGAAGCTGGGGATGGTTAGTGTGAAGAAATGGAGGATGATGGGAGGCCTCATTGCTGTCTACAGCTACCTGGTGCTGGTCTCTTCTTACAGGTCATTAGCACTAGTACAAGAGGAAACAGGCTTAAGCTGCCACAGAGCAGATTTAGACTGGTCATTAGGAATGTTTTTTTTTTTCCCAGAAAGAGTGACCAGGCACTGGAATTGGCTGCCCAGAGAGGTGGTTGAGTCACCAAGCCTGGCTGTGTTTATGGATCATTTGGATGTAGTGCTTGGGGATATGGTTTAGGAGTGAACATTGTAGAGTAGGGTTAGTGGTTGAAGTTGATGATCCTGAAGGTCTTTTCCAACCTGAATGTTTCTGTGACTCTTTATGCAACTTTGGGATCAAACGAATCCTATTAAACAAAGTAAGTAACTTAATCTGCATCTTTGCATCCTAACATTCTATTTCTAATGAGTGAAGTTAGCATATCCCTTTTTCCATCTTTATGTTCTTTCTTGATGCTTTTTCTCAGCTCAGAGACATCTGCCTGCTCCTCTTCTCTGTGGGTTCTAATTGTATCTTAACTGAAGGTCTATCTACAAGCATCTACTGTGGTTTAGAAAAGATTTTGCCAGGACATCACATATGTTGAATGGCATGCTGGAGAAAACAGATGAATGAGAGACTCTGAATATAAAAACTCTGCTATGACATAGAAATGGGCTCTGGCTTCTGTAATAATAGGTCTGATTACAGGCTAGATACTAAACTTTATTCCCAGGTCCCAGGTGGTCCTGAAAGCAAATGTTAACATTATTGTTAGTCAGAAAAAGGCAAATAGGGACTTCTACTCGTAAGGGTTAGGGCTTTTTTTAAAATATTTCTCTTCCTCCCCCCACATAATTTGGCTTCACAGTTTGAATAGTTTGGTTTCCACATGGTAATTGTGCCCTCATTTAGTCTCAGTCTTCATCTTGGTTACAAGGGGGAAATGCAGTAATAGAAGAGTGTCGTCTTTTGAGTGTAATGCGATTTAAGAGAACCTGACTTGGGGATTACTCCACAGAGCCTGTGAAATAATCCGACTCAGTCCTGCACATACTTCATGGTATTATATCTGAATCACAACTTAAAATTTGGACAGCATCTGGGTTTGTTTTGGTTTTGTCATGATTTTTAAAGAGCCAGCAGAATGAGGTTCTTTCATATGAATTGGAAATGCAGAATTGTATTTGAAAGGAAAGATTCAGAAAAAAAATTACAGAACAAATACAAGATATATAGCGACCCCCTTGAGTCTTCCCCCATCCCAAAACTAATCTACAATCCCTGGTGCTCCAATCCTCTGCCCCCTACACCTCTGCCACTCATAGACCCAAACAAAGCATCTGGAGGCCCCAGACAGGCCCACTGATTACGTGTTGTGGTTGTTTGGGTGTTACCCGCCACCCCACACTTTGTAAATCAGCCAGCTCTGGAAATTGAATGAAGCTTATATTTACAGCTTAGCTCAATATACAAGCAGATATTTACAGTATATACAGTTATATACAGTAATATACAATTTAAAAGGTAATAGAGAAACACAACAGCCCTCCCAGAAACCTGAGTCCCCAGGAGGGGCTCCCAACCGCCTTTCCACCTTCTCCCACCCCTCTACCTTACCCCAGGCGTTGCCTTCTGCTCCATGGAAGAATGGAGGGTTGGCCAGGGGAGTTAGGAAGCAGATAGATTAATCAGAGAGACAGAAGGTGAGGTTAGAGAGAAATGCAACCCAAAGCCCAGGCAGTGCCCGAACTGCCTTATCTATGTTTATACTCTTGTTCTTATACTTCTCAACAAGCCTATGAGTGAAGTAGACATTACCATTGTTTCGCTTTCACAGCCTGTAATCCAGTTCTTCTCACCAAAACATTCTATCTAGCTTCAAACTAGCACACGTGTTTACCCTGATAAGAAGCTCCAGCCAGACACAACAGGCAGCAGGGAGAGGAAAGGAGAAAATACTGCCCCTGCTGCCAACTTTTAAAGCGCTAGCAGAATTATGGAATTGAATAACAATTTCACACTTTACTGTGTCCACCCCTGGACTCTTCTAGTCCCTAGAGAATTTTTTTAACCGTGTAGTTCCTAACCTATGACAGTTTTATTGTTTATTTATTCTTTTTCTGAGATCAGTTTCAGTTTTTTAAAATATATTTAGGGAAGAAAGAACAGTCCAATTTGGTAGATGGTCTTCAACCATGCATGGTCCCTGTTTCTTATGGATATGGTCACAGTTTTCCTTCTAGCATGAAGTAGGGCAAGGATCCCAACAGAAAGATGTTAATGGCCAGAGGACAGCAAGGCTGAACAAAAGGGGTGTCACTTTAGAGCAAATGCAATACTGCTGCTTCTCAAGGAGGATAAACAGCAGAAGCAGCAGGAGGGAGTTCCTTGGATGCTAAAATAGACTTGGAGCAATTGCAAGATAATTATAAATGCTCTCTGAACGTTAGTGACTTCGTGGTGGTTCACATTTGCTGTCGTAAATGCTTCCCCTCATTGAATCTTGGCTAGCTTATTGAAGAGGCTTTGCTTGACTGGATGTCAACCTCTGAATTGTGTGAATCATCTTTCTACTGATGTGCGCCACGCATGTAGCTGGCAACAGGAAAATAGAAAGTTTTTTTTGTTTGAGGTTTGAGAGAGGAGAAAGGAAAATGAGAGCCTTTGATGATTTTGTTAAGGCATTTTCTTAAAATCCACTTTGAGGAGAAATACGAATATTAGTGGCTGCAAATATCAATATAGGCTGAGAATGGCAAGTGCAGGAAAGCATTGTAATAAGAACTACAGCCTGGAAAAAAAAGGAATTTCACAGTAAAATGATACTACTTCTTCCGCATATTCATGCATTCACTGTATTACTGAGTTGCCCTTTCAGAGTTCCCATTTGAGACTGGATCAGTGCAGGACACAGGGTGTTTGTAAGCAAAGAGGAAGAATGGGATGTATTAATTCCTGTTCGTGAGTATGAGTATTCATGGCATTGAACTCTGTAAATCTGTAAGATGGACATGTCCAGTTGAGGAAATAGACTTACTGAAATGTAACTGTAGAGCAGCTTTAAGCACTGAATAAATTTGAAAAAAACTTCTACTGTAGGTGGTGAATGGGTCGTGCTGGATGCTTTGGGGATTCATCGGTAAATACTGAGACACTAAAAATATTTAATTATTCTCCTGGATCACCAAGTCATGTTGAGGTTTCAGATACTGATTAAAGTGATTTTTACTGCACCCAGTCTGGAACCTCTATTACAAGAAAGATCCGGACATGCTGGAACATGTCTGGAGAAGAGCCACAAGGATGATCAGAGGGTTGGAAGTTGCTGGCATTAGATGCTGTAATATATCCACAGATTTGTTCAGTGTTTTTTTGGCAGACTGGAATCATAGAATAGCTTGAGTTGGAAGAGACCTTGAAGATCATCTAGTTCTAACCTCTCTGCCCTGGGTAGAGGGAGCAACCAGGTTGTTCAAAGCCTCATCCAGTCCATACTTAACTCAGGGATGAGGCATCCACAACTTCTTTGGGCAGACTGTAATACTTGACTGATACTGAGTTCATTAACACTTGAGTTCATAACGACTGCTCTAATGAGATGTCACTACAGTACGAGAGCACTGGGAAATTCAGATACATTGTTCAGTCCAATAAGGAAGTGATGGCTGCTGTAGCATCATGGTTATTTATTTCTTGTCTCCCTGTATAGCAGAAAAGAAGCTCCAAGGAGACCTTACTGTGGCCTTCCAGTATCTGAAGGGGCTACAAGAAAGCTGAGGAGGGACTTTTTAACGTGTTAGGTAGTGACAGGACTGGAAGGAATGAATCCAAGTAGAGAAGGGGAAATTGAAAGTAGACGTTAAGAAGAAAATTTTCCTTGTGAGGGTGGTGAGACACTGGCACAGGTTGCCCAGGGACGTGGTGGTGGTCTTATTCCTGGAAATTTTTAAGGCCAGGCTAGATGTGTCTCTGGGCAGGGACACCTCACACTAGATCAGGTTGCTGCAGGGTGGTTGGAAATAGATGATCCTTGAGGTCCCTTCTAACCCTGACAGTTCTGTGATTTTATGAAACTGGTGAACCAGCAGTTAGATTGCCTCTCTTAGACATCTGGGACAGCTGGTGCTCTGTGTTGTTGCAAATCCCTGATTTTCAGCTGCAAAAGAATGTTTGTAGCTATTTTCATCTGCTTTTCCATAAAAAAAAACTTGGATTTTTGATTTTTTTTCTTTATATATAGACACTGTTTAATAACAACAAAGTACTTTTGCCACTTAGGGAGGATAAAGATGAGTTGAAAATTGAAACATGTGAGCACATTTCAAAACTCTAATAGATATGAAGATGGAAATAATCATATTCATTCAGTCCCAAGTCATTAGAAACTAGTGAAGTCATGCTGATTCAAACACCACTGTTTAACCTCAATTAGAAAATATTTTGTTCTCATTGAAAAGAGGACCCCTTCCCTGTTTTTAATGAAGAAGTAAACATTGTTCTGACTTTCTCTTGTAGCTGCTTGAAAGGATTGTGGAGAAGTTTCTCCTCTATATTTTCCTCTCTCTTTTTCCTGACTCACTCAGCATTTTACTGCCTTCTTTTGAGTTTTAGAAACTGAAATCCATCTTACTGGAAAGCAACCCAAGATTCCTAATTATCAAATCCTTTTTAATTTCAATTTTACCCAACTTGCTGCAAAATTTATGAGTCATGTGAAGTTCTTACGAGAAACAGTTAAAGTTTTCAGTTTATGAAGGCTGTGTCCTAATTTTGACTGGGATGGAGTTCATTTTCATCCTATCAGCTGGCATAGGTTATACTTTTGACTTGATGTGAGAATTATGTTGTAAACCAAAAGGAAGCAAGCCCTGAAAAAGAAGATGCAGGCATTTTGCCTGTATTTTCTTGTGTTATTTTAGCCTGTGACATGGAGGAACTTACTGTGTTTCTGGAGTTATGTATCTCCTGCTGTGTAATGGGATGCATTAGGCAGGCCTGTAGCAGCTGACTAGACACTGAAGTGTCCACACTTTAAAACTCATGAAGGATGGAATATGTCTGATGGAAAATTAAATTTTCTTTGCATTTGTCTTTGACAAGCACTATGCTTATCCTCAGCACTGTGCTTCACCATATCAAGTACTAGGTGCAGCCAGCATGGTTTTACAAAGAGGAAGTCATGTTTGACCAACCTGATAACCTTCTATGAGGACATAACCAGGTGGATAGATAATGGAAGAGCAGTGGATGTGCTTTACCTTGATTTCAGTAAAGTATTTGACACTGTCTCCCACAGCATCCTCATATCTAAACTAAGGAGGTGTGGTCTGGGTGATGTAGTAGAGGGCGTGGAGTGCACTGTCAGCAAGTTTGCTGACAACACCAAGCTGGGTGGAGTGGCTGCCACAGCAGAGAGTTGTGCTGCCATTCAGAGAGACTTAGACAGGCTGGAGAGTTGGGCAGGGAGTAATTTAATGAAGTTCAACAGAGGCATGTGTAGAGTCTTGGATCTGGGAAAGGACAACCACAGGGATCAGTATAGGCTGGGGACTGGCCTACTGGAGAGCAGTGAAGGTAAGAAGGACTTGGGAGTCCTGGTGGATAGAAGGATGGTCAGAAGTCAGCAGTGTGCTCTTGTGGCCAGGAAGGCCAGTGCCATTCTAGGGTGCTTTAGAAGGGCTGTTGTTACTAGGTCAAGGAAGCTCCTCCTTCCCCTTTCCTCTGCCCTGGTGAAGCTTCGTCTGGAGTATTGTGTCCAGTTCTGGGGCCCCCAGCTCAAGAAGGAAGGGAACTCCTTGAGAGAGTCCAGTGCAGAGCCACAAAAATGATTAAGTAAGTTGAACATCTTCCTTATGAAGAGAGCCTGAGGGAGCTGGGGCTGTGCTGCTCGGAGAGAAGACTAAGGGGTGATCTGATTAATGTTTATAAATATGTAAGGGATGAGTGCCAGGAAGATGGAGCCAAGCTCTGCTCACTAATGCCCAGTGACAGGACAAGGGGCAGTGGGTGGAAATTGAGGCATAGGAGTGAACCTGAGGAAGAATTTTTTCACTGTGAGGGTGACAGAGCACTGAAACAGGCTGCCCAGGAAAGTTGTGGAGTCTTCCTCTCTGGAGGTGATTCAAGAACCGTCTGGATGTGTTCTAGTGTGATGTGGTATAGCTGATCCTGCTTTGACAGGGGGGCTGGATCAGATGATCTTTTGAGGTCCCTTCCAGCCCCTGACATTCTATGGTTCTATGATTCTGTGCTTCTCTATGTTTAATTAGGCAAGTTAATGAATTAGACCTCCAGGTAATTATGGTATAGAGATAATAGTTTATACTAATTCATTTCTTAACCCCTCCCTAGTGTCAAACAACCTTCAAAGCAGCATGTTTATTAAATTTGGTGATAGAAACTTGGAATATAAATGCCAACATTTGAGCCCTGAAAAATCGATTATTTTTTTTTTTCCTAATGGCAAAGGTTTTTTTTGAGGGAAGAAACCATAAAGAATGTCCTGCCACTGGGATGAAGAGGACCTTATGACCCAAGGACATAAGGACTAACATTAACATGCTGCTTTAGGTCACAGGGGAGAGCTTCCCTCTCTTCTTTCCAGCACTGACAAGGATATACTGCAACAGCTGTATCTGAATATCATATATGAAATCATTTGACAACCCCGTTAAGCTTCTTATCTGAATGATGAGTAGTGAACAGGGGAAAATAAATCCTCTGCTGTACAGGTATGTTGAATAACATATTGTGTTCTATAAGCTGCCAAATGGGCTTAAATAATATATTGAACTAGAACAAGTTAATGGGCAAAGGATGTCTCTGATGTCCAGAATAACTCCATGACTTCATCCTCAGCATCTTTCAGAGGATCTTTAAGCATTTCAGAATAGGAAGAAGCCTGCATAAATAGTAGCTCAGGGCAAATCAACAACTTCCTCAACACCTACACAGGCTGTTTACCCTATAAAACCATTAGTTTTAAGGTAGTGCTCCCTTCATAGCTGCAGTGATCATTGCACTGAGTATCTGTTAGAGGAGAGATGTCTTTTGGAGACAGCTGCCTTCCTGACAGCCCATGTATGGCAAACTTAGCAGTTCATTTGTGCGTGGTTTTGTTTGGGATTTTTTACTTACATGCATAGTCTATGACCTACCTAGGAGCAGGTAGCTACAGTCACAAAATGTTTTTACGTGGTCCTAGCATCTCTGGAAGCCCCAATATAGGAAGAACCTGATGGAGGAGGTCCAGAGGAGAGCCACAGGAATGATCAGAGGGCTGGAGCACTTCTGCTATGAGGACAGGCTGAGGTTCTTGAGCCTGGAGAAGAGAAGACTCCAGGGACACCTAAGAGCAGCCTCCCAGTACCTGAAGGGGAGCTGCAAGGAGACTGCAGAGGGACTGTTTTGCAAAGGCCTGCAGTGATGAGACAAGGGGCAATGGTTTAAATTTTGAGAAGAGGTTTAGATTGGATGTTAGGAACAAGTTCTGCACCATGAAGGTGACAGAACATTGTAATAGGTTGCTCAGGGAGATGGTTGAGGCCCCATTCCTGGAGATATTCAAGGATTAGGCTTGACAGTCTAATCTAGTTGAGGTTGTCCCTGCTGACTGTAGGAGAGTTGAACTAAATGACATTTGGAGGTCCTTTCCAACCCAAACCATTTTATGATTCTATGACCATCTCTATCAGACAAGAAATCTATAATTTTTTTAATGTTTTCAGCTCACTGAGAATATGTCTAAGTGCACTGAGCTCTGCATTCAGGATCAGTTAAATAAGATGATACTAAGATATGTCCCTGTAACTTTTTATGGTCAGAAGCAGAATAATGACACTTTTTATATGCCTGTGAGTCTTTTGATGTAAGAAACAGCAGGTAGCTGTGAAATTATGTCGAAAGATTGGAAATGGTATTTCAATCAAATGCTATAGTATTTTTAGTTTTGTCGTCTGTCAGGAACAGAAACCTTTAGTGGTAGTGTTAGGTTGAGTCTTCCTTTGCATTTTCTTGACATCAAGGTAGAAATTGGTGCTGTGTCCTGTTTTCTCTTCAAGCAGCATGGTTTGACATAGCAGATGTTATCTTATAGTTCACTTGTGTATGAATCGAGTTCAGTGTGTGGGTTTTGTCACTTTGCTCTGCAAGGTCTGGCACTGCTATTCGAAGGCACTTCTCTGGAGACCATTATCTCTGTCCTTCCAATGTTCTGTTTTCCCTAACTGCCTACTTGTTCTGGATGCTTTCTTTTTCTTTTTCTTTTTTCTTTTTTTTTTTTTATTACTCAGCCTAGATAGAATCTATATCACCCTGAAGTAACTTGGAATCATAGACTGTATTTTGTTTGCAGCTGAAATAGGCTTATTTTTTAATACATTTCACCTCTGTGTTTGGAGAAATGTTGGGAAATATGTTTTGCTCCCAATAGTGTTTGCTAGCAGGTTTTTATTTGTCATAAACTGCATAGCCCTTCAGGATGATTTTCTGTTGGTCACCTCACAGCAACAACAACAACAACAACAAAAAGTAGCCTTAATGTTTTCTGGTTCCTGGAGGTAACTACTCCTACTCTCCTTGCCGCACTGAAGTGGAAGGTCTGCAGCTCTCTGAGCTCAGCTGTCAAATAGAATCATACATCTTAAACTAGTGAAATTGGACTTGAAATAAAGAATTTAGATTGTCTCGGGACAAGAGTGTAATCAGTGGTGAGAAACCGGGGCTCTAACTTTCTTTAACGTAGCTGCAGTGATTTATCTTGGAATGGAGCTGAAATGCAGTATTGCTGGTTTAGCAGCAGTCATGGGCTGATCATCACTTCACTGTTTCCAGCATCTATGTGAGCTGGTATATCTGATCTCCATGGCCATCTCCTCCCTCACAAGCATTATCATTAGCATTTTTAAGACCATCTCTCATGAGAACGCCTCTGATGGACTGGAAATATTGTAATAAATTTAATTATGCTTTTATAAAGGAATTTTTCTTTTCAGGTTATATATTATTCCTTCATTGATGATTCCTGCAATTTAATACATATAATGCAGAAGCCTGTTCTTAACATGCTCAGATTGTTCAGTATCAAAAATAGATTTAAGTGAAGAAGGCTTTGAGGGACACAGGGCAACTCATCAGCAGTCTCTGGCTTAATATATCTGGTGGAAAATTCGGATTTGCCATCAATGTGGCAGCAACTCACTTGGTATGAAGTGCCAAGGAAACAGATGGCAGTGTTGAAATAGTCTCTGTTGTGCCTACCATCAGGTCTAGTGAAAAGAGAACTCAGAAGCAACAACATGTTGTAGTAGAGTAAATAATACTTACTACCACTTCTTACTGGAAGTGAGTTTGTTTGAAGCTGCTGATGTAAAGCCAAGCTGGATTCTTTAGTGCAGATGGAATAGAAATGTTAGTTAGAAAGACAGGTTTATATTAAAGTCTTAATACCTAGGAGCAGATAAATTAAAATTTCATTCCAGTAGAAAAAATATGAGCTTTAATGCTCAAGTTCAGTGGAAGTGAGATGGAAGGAGTGCAAGCCTCAGAATGCTGATAGGGATAACTCTGCTTCAGGACTGAGTGCCTGCTTTTCTCTCTGCTTCTTGACCCAGATTCATATCTCGAGTACTGCTGTTGCTTATGCTAGACTGATACTCATTTGAGGCAGTTCCTTGTCGCAAATTGTAGCATATGGGATTTCTCTATTGCAATTTATATGTGAGCAAATTATGTTCTGTTCATATTGTTAGATTGGACTTTGGAGTAAAAGTAATATTCTGCAAGAGAAGAAATACAGAGATGTTGGTGAAGCGTTCATAGCTACCTCTGCCTTGGTGGGAAGAGAAGGTATTACATGGAAGTATTTGGTTGAGTTGTTCCTCTGGAATAGAGATGTAAACCCTTGAGTGCTGTACTGTCCCTGCTGGCTTGGTCCGTGAATCTAGGCATGTATTTTTTGAACACCTCTTTTTTAGTATCTGAAAAAGTGATGCAATGATACCAGGAGTAACAGCATCAGCTCTAATAATTTGTGGTCTGCTCCTATGCACTTGTTAATTTCTAGTTGGCATCAAGTTCCTAGAAGCTGTTAAGTATTTGGAGAATATGAGCACCCTTCTACTTCTGAAACTTAAAGGTCGATTTCTAACACAGAAGGAGGCAGAAATATAAGAATTCACCTCCTGTTTTCTGGAAGTGTTATTTCTTTCTTATCCATAAAAGGTCTGTTAAGAAAAGAGTTTTAGTCTTCACAGGAATAGCTTATTTGTGGAAAGTTAAGCACAACAAGAATCCAAGGTACTTACAATGATACCATGATTTCTAAAAGGTAGAAAAATTAAATGCAGCAAGCATATATATTAATGTTGGTGCTTCTGGTGATAAACTGATCTGGTTTTTGCATTTCTTTGGCTTTATTCCACTCTGAGCAGCAATTCCAGCTGGACTTCTGAAACCTGAAGGAAACAGACATTTTATAAACATAGATTGGCTTTGCCTTTCCTCTATTTATTTCTTCCTGGACAAAAATATTAGGAGCTACCGCTATTTAGTTTCCAATTAAGTTACTATGTGGCAAGTGTTACTTAGTTCTTCACAAAAACATAAATTAATCTATGTGACAGGTTTTCCCTTCTTCTCACAGAAGACATTTTGTCTATAGACTGGGACTGTTACATTACAGGAAAAACTTAGTTTTGTCTTAAACTGTTGGAATTTTTTTGCAAGGGAATAGGAAGCAGCCCATGAATTTAAGTTTGACCCTTGGGTGGGATCTCTTTGGCTCATTTGCTTCAGTTACATTACCACCTTCAGCAGACTTTAGGGTTTTTACATATGAGGACTGTAGAGAGTCTGACTCATAACATACTGTGCAGATGAATTGTAATTCTTCTTTTATGACTTCTTTTAAAGCTAATTAATATCCAGATATCCACGTAGGTGAAGGTAGGTGAAAAGCTCACCTTCTTTGTAAACTTGCTCACTGAAAAGGAAGTAGTTTACGCTTTTCCAGCCAGAGCACACGTGCTTTCTGAACTTTTCTTAGTGTATCACATTACATCACAAATTGAAATGCACTGGAAAGGTTCAAAAATTAAAATCACAGAACCACAGAATGTTAGAAATTATAAGGGACCTCTAGCGATCATCTGGTTCAACCTCCCAGCCACAGAAGGATCACCTAGGGTAGGCCACACAGGAACACATCCAGATAGGTTTTGAAAGTCTCCAGAGAGGGACACTCCACAACCTTTCTGGACAGCCTGTGTCAGTGCTCTGTCACCCTCACCATGAAGAATTTTCTCCTTATGTTCAGATGGAACTTCCTGTGTTCCACCTTGTACCCACTGTTCCTTATCCTATCACTGGGCTAGAGCAACTGAGAGACTTAACCCTTTGTTTTTTAAGCAACATTTATATTTTTTTTCCTTTAAATAGAAACCAGAATAGATCTATTACTAAATATATTCCATAGACATATATTACTTGTTGATGATCTAAAGTAATGATAATGTAGCTAAATGCATTCCCAATTTATATTAGTATGTTTTCTCTATGCAAGTAAGACAGAGATGTTCTGCATTATAACAAGCACATCATTAAAATGGCAGATGACCACAAAATTAAATCTTGCTGCCCCATGGGATCTTTCCAAACGTTAAGTGAAAGCATCTGCAGGTGATTATTTTGGCCTCATTAAGCTCAAACAGTACAGAGCCTTGAGTTTCTAAATTCGAGTTCATCTCTTTTATGTCATGTGTTTGTGATGAAGTAATTGAATAAATTATTTTTAATAACTTAGATTTATCTCACTGACTGATTGTTGTTAGAGTCTGGGTTGAGGTCTTCCTATGCCTCTGTTGTTTTGATCTTGAAGTCTGGATGGCCAGCTCCTGGCAGGGGTACTGTTAAGATTTCATGCTGGAAGTATGGTATTGACTTTTTTTTTTTTTTTTTTTTTTTTAAATACTTAAGTCTGGATAAGAGCAGCAGGTACAGAGGCTGAGTCAATCCAATCGTGATAGAAACAAATACTGGGAGGTAATGAAGAACGGCCTGGTCCAATATTAAACCCTTATGAATCTTCTTCCAAACTTGCAAATCTGAACTTTGCAATGTGTATCTAAATTGTGTCAACTTAGCTGCGCCCAAAATTTAGGGGGTTGGACTAGATGAACATTAGAGGTCCCATCCAACCCAGACCATTCTATGATTGCATTGAATCATAGAATCATCATAGAATGGTCTGAATGGATGGGACTTCAAAGGTCATCCAGTCGAACTCCTGCAGTCAGTAGGGACATCCTCAACTAGATCAGGTTGCCCAGAGCCCTGTCAAGCCTCACCTTGAATACCTCCAGAGACAGGGCCCCAACCACCTCCCTGGGCAACCTGAATCCCAGAATTGCAGAATAACCAGGTTGAAAAAGACCTTCAAGATGATTGAGCCCAAACTATGACCTAACACCTTCTAATTAACTAAACCATGGCACTAAGTGCCTCATCCAGTCTCCTTTTAAACACCTCTGTGGTGACTCCACCACCTCCCCAGGCAGTCCATTCCAGTGGACTCTTGATTTAAAGAACTTCTTCCTAACGTCTAGCCTAAACCTGCCCTGGTGCAGCTTGAGGCTGTGTCCTTTTGTTCTGTCACTGGGTGCCTGGGAGAAGAGACCAACCCCACCTGGTTACAACCTCCTTTCAGGTAGTTGTAGAGAGCAATGAGGTCTCCCCTGAGTGTCCTCCAGGATGAAAACCCTCAGCTCCACCAGCCTCTCTTCACAGGGCTGTGCTCCAGCCCCCTCACCAGACTTGGTGACCTTCTCTGGACATGTTCAAGCACCTCAACATCTTTCTTAAGTTGAGAGTCCCAGAACTGGACAGAATCTACTCGAGGTGTGGCCTGACCAGTGCTGAGTACAGGAGCAGAATGACTTCCCTGGTCCTGCTGGCCACACCATTCCTGATACAGGCCAGGATGTCATTGGCCTTCTTGATCACCTGGGCACACTTGTGGGTCCTGTTCAGTTGCTGCTAACCAGTACCCTCAGGTCCCTCTCTGCCTGGTTGCTCTCCAGCCACTCTGTCCCCAGCCTGTAGCACTGCATGGAGTTGTTGTGACCAAATATCAGAACTTGTCACTTGGACTTGTTAAAACTCCTGGCACTGGACTGTGCATGTCTACCCAGCCTGTCCAGGTCCCTCTGCAGAGCCCTCTTGTCCTCTAATAGATCCACTCATGCTCCCAACTTGGTGTTGTCTGCAAACTTATTGATGCTGGACTCCATCCCCTCATCCAGATCATCACTGAAGATATTAAACAGGACTGGGCCCAGCACTGATCCGTGGGGGACACCACTAGTGACTGGCTGCCAGCTGGATGTGGCTCCATTCACCACTACTAGATTGCCCGCGTAGCATAAATATGTGTATAAATACGAATTTGAAACAAAGTCTTTCTTCAGGTTAACAGGCTTCACAGAAATTAATTTACAAATTGCAAACAGTGTTTGGAAGTGATGCTGAAGCAGCATCTCTCACAATATCTGTGGTGTACAGCAAGGACCCATTTTTCCTTGTTTTTCTGATGGGACAGGCTTCATTTTAGATCCATCACTGGTGACTCCTATATTTGTATATTCTCTGGTTTTGACTGGCGCTTGCTGATTCTCATTTTAATCTAGAAGTATCAGAAAAAAAATTGCTGAACCAAATGATTATGCAAAAGTCATGAGGATTGGAAGGCTTCATCATCTTTGCATGTATGAAAGCTTGTTTTTTCACCAATGCTAGTGTTTTGTGATTACAACACACTTGCATTTAGAAAGCAGCTTTGTTTTGGGATGTCTTTGTTATTTTTTTCTTACTGACTAAATTGCATATAACAAAATATGTTTGACAACTACATTGTAACATAAGCTAGTAGTAGTGGCATTGATCCATTTAATTTCTCTTTAATATCTAAATTACATTCAATTAATGTACAAACAAGCCTGAAGATGGCTTTCGGGAAATGTTTTCCCACCTGAGAGTCTATATTTTATACAAACAAATGCAATTCAGGTTTTTGTGTCATACCATATAAGATTTTAATCTCTCATTCTCTGTCTACTACTCTGTGTGCATAAGAAATCTGTGTCTTTAGGAAAAATGAGGTGAAAGAAAGGGACTAAATGAAAACTGAAAAAGTGTTGCTGTGGCAATGTGATCACTGCTGTAGTATTGCTCCTGGTCTGAGAGTGGGGTTGGATTCAAAGATCTCCAGAGGTCCCTTCCAGCCCCTAACATCCTGTGATGCTGTATTAAAGGGATGTTAAACTATTTCAGATAGCTGAGCAGAGCTATGTGTTTAAAATAGCCTGGATTAATGTTATTTTTTTATCCTGAGTAGAATTTCAAGATTGTTTGTGATGGTTTGAGTGTTACCCACCCCCCACCCCCCCACTTTGGAAATCACCCAGACGACTCTGGAAATTGAATGAAGCTTATTATTTAGAGCTTAGCACAATATACAAGCAGATATTTACAGCATATATGTTTATATACAGAAATATACAAGGTAAAAGGTAATACAGAAACACAACACCCCTCCCAGAAACCTGAGTCCTCAGGAGGGGCTTCCAACC
>WAAF01000423.1:0-11564 GCA_013400475.1 Tricholaema leucomelas
GTGCTTTTCTCCCTGGGCTTTTGCTGTGTAATTCAACTAGTTCATAGAATCATAGAATCAACCAGGTTGGAAGAAACCTCCAAGATCATCCAGTCCAACCTATCACCCAGCCCTATACATAGACCATGATACTAAGTGCCTCATCCAGTCTTTCCTTGAACACCTCCAGGGACAGTGACTCCACCACCTCCCTGGGCAGCCCATTCCAATGGCAAATCATTCTCTCTGTGAAGAACTTCCTCCTAACATCCAGCCTATACCTCCCTGCTTCTAACCCCTCCTTGTCAATCCTCCAAACTCACCTTGCATGTAAGGCATGCTCTGGGATAAGGTAGAGGGGTGGAAAGAACGTGGAAGGGTGGTAGGGAGCCTCTCCGGGGGACTCTGATTTCTGGGAGGGCTGTTGTGTTTCTGTATTACCTTCAACTTGTATAGTTCTGTATGTATTTGTAATATATTGTAACTATCTGCTTGTATATTGTGCTAAGCTGTGAATATAGAGCTTAATTCCTTAACTGCCATCTTAGCTGAGTCTAGTCTGGGTGATTTCATAAGAGTGGGGGAGTAGGTAACACACAAACCACACCATAAATGCCAGGAGAGGTCTATAGCAACTTTAGCACAGGATTCCATGCTCACAGCTGAGGAGGGATGGGAACATAGTGAATCCCAAACTGTGAATATGTAAATACACACCATGTGGACACTTGGCATGCTGGTCTGCAGAACATGTAAAGCAACCATCTAGTCTGCTGAAATTTTTACAGCAACTGTAGGAAAAAGGGCAAACAAAACAAAATCTAAAAAAAAAACTCTGCAACTTTTGCAAAATTCCATGGGTGGTTTAGATTAATATCCCTACCTGAATCATTTTATGTGAAGCATTATGTGATATTCCATACTGGAGAGGGTTCTTTTTATTTACAAAATGGATGCGTATGAGGAAAATGTTACCAATAGAGATAAAGCTTCTTTAGGAATAGTCTTTCCCTTTCAGCTTTGCTTTTTGGCTATTAGTTGTTACTATTCCTGTCATGACTTTCACTCTTTAACTTACTACTTTAGGAGATTTTGGGTTGCCTTTGAAAAGCAAACATATAGTCTGAATGTATGCCGAAGTCTAGCAGCTGTCTTTTGTTTGACATAGATCAGTACAAACACTGTCCCGTTCTTTGCTTTTAACTCGGCTTGTGAGCTATTCCACTTTTCCAGTTTTAGAAATGCTGCATATTCAACCTGCTTTAATATCTCTAAATTAAAACCTGATAATGAATACACTGACAGCAAACAGTAAACTTCAGATGAGTAAAATTATCTGTAGACAATTAAAAAAAAATTATCCACAAATAACTGGAGGTTTCCGAAAGAACTGAATATGGTACAGAAGTGGATATATTCTGCCAGGAATTTTTTGGTTTGGTACCTTTTTTTTTTTCCAGGACAGAGTTTTCCACAGAATTATGTGACCAGTGCTGTTAAGAGACCATCACATACTGACAGGGACATGTGATTATGTTTAATCACCTCATTCATTCATTTTACTAAGTATGGCCATCTCAATATTCACTTTGTGTCTACATGTCAAAGATAAAGGACTCTGCAAGTGATCCATGAGGTAATGGTGGCTCCTAAACTAAAGAAAAAAACAAAACAAAACCCAGTTACAAAAACCTCAAATGTTTCCCCAAGATACACTACACCCATGTCTTCTTATGCTCTTACAAGTTTTTATTCTATCTCAAACTTTTCACTGGGATGAGTCTGTCTTGAGAAGATCGTTTTGTTAACTTTAAGTGCAATTATTTCTATACATGCCATTTAAAAAGTTGAGTTAATTTTACTGGATTATGGGATAAGAAGGAGAAAGCCTGAACCCCCTCTACCGACAAAGGATTTAAGCAAGGGGTAGAATAGAATAGAATAGAATAGAATCGAATAGAATAGAATAGAATAGAATAGAATCGAATAGAATAGAATCAACCAGGTTGGAAGAGACCTCCAAGATCATCCAGTCCAGCCTATCACCCAGCCCTATCCAGTCAACTAGACCATGGCACTAAGTGCCTCATCCATGCTTTTCCTGAACACCCCCAGGGACGGTGACTCCACCACCTCCCTGGGCAGTCCATTCCTGTGAAGAACTTCCTCCTAACATCCAGCCTATACTTCCCTCGGCACAACTTGAGGCTGTGTCCCCTTGTCCTGTTGCTGGTTGTCTGGGAGAAGAGACCAACCCCCACCTGCCTACTAAGTCCTTGAACAAACTGCAACGGTTATGCTGCATTTTTGCACAAGTAGGGTCTGACAGGTATCCAGGCCCTCATACAAAGGATGAAAAAAGCCAAGACATGTCAGTGTGTCTTGGATTGCCATAAGGTCCATAGGCTAACCTGTTCTAACTCCACCTGTAATGGCATAGTTGGACACTGGTGATCATTATTATCTCCTGCCTGTGGAGAAACCTGGAAAACCCTGCCTCCTTGGTCCTCCATGCTGTGTGATGTGTGGCTTCTGGTTCTTCACTACATGAAAAGTGATATGAGTCTCATGCTATCAACAGATTGTGTCACCTTTGTTACCTTTCAACCTTACATTAATGTGATTCCAACAATTTTCCATCTATAAATCATCTCCTGGGAAAGTCTGTTCATCTAGTAACTGTTTCCTTGTTTTCTCTTTCCATAAAGACATCTGATGGTACACACCTACACTGAATTTATTGCCTTCTTAGTCTATTCCTTGTCCTGGTTTCCTGATGCCTCCATTAAATAAATCACACAACCACAGAATGCCAGGTTGGAAGGGACCCCAAGGTCCCTGTTCCAGCATTTCTAAGTGGTAATGTATTTTAAATGAGATGGCCCAGCACCCTGTCAAGCTGAGTCTTAAAGATGACCAATGTAGAGGAATCCACAACTTCACTTGGGAGATTATTCCAATGCCTTACTGTTCTCATTGTGAAAAATATTCTTCTGGATTCCATTTGGAGTCTCCTAAGGAGTAACTTATACCTGTAATCCTTTGTTTTTCCCATGTGGCACCTTGAAAAACAGGAGTCTCCATAAGTCATGTAGTCATCCTTTATTTACTGGTATGTGGCAATAAGGTGTCCCCTAAGCCCTCTTCTCAAGGCTGAACAAACCCAGTTCTCTCAGCCTTTCCTCATGTGTTAGTTTATGTAATCCTCTATGGTCTGGAGGCTTTATTTTGTTTTGTTTCTTTTTCTTGTTGTTGGGTTTTTGGTTTGTGTTGTTAATTTTTTTTTACCCCCCCTCCTTGAGATAGCAAACTGATTCCCTCTTATAGAAGACCTTGGCATAAATTTGGAGGCAGCTCACTGTAGTTGAAAGGCAGCCTGGATAAAACAGCATTAGTTCTGCCATATAGTCATATCCCAGAAGTTTTTGCACTACTAAAAAGACCCTCTTACATGCCCTCATGCTACAGCTGAAGGTGTGCAACATTTGATTTCAGTTTCACGCTAAAATACCATTATGCTGCTAGGCTGGAAAACAGTACATGCCTCATGCCCACAGGGCTTCACTCCACCAAGTGCTTATGCAGTGTGTATGTGACCCCCTTGGTCTAAAGTCCCCAGCAGCTGTTGACAAACTGCATGAAGCTGAATGCCAGGAACTGGATGCAGCATCAAGAACATACAGCCAAGAACTCTCCCCATTATGACTTGACGCTTCATCAAGCTTATCTTAGTACTGAACTTGAGCAGTAACTTCAAATGCTTTTGTAATAAAGTCAGTGGAAGTCTGAACAATGTTTTGTGCCGTAACATCTGCTTAAAGAGGAAGTGAAAGTATCAGAACACTTGAACAGTATCCTGGATAAGACAATATAGAGTCAGGAAAGAGAAAGGGAAATTGTACTCTATTTTCACACTGAGGCTTGTTTGCGGCAGCACAGTGAAAACAGTAACTGACACAAAGGGCATTTCTTACTAGTAGCTCTTCTCTCAGTATGGTATTTTCACACTTATCAAGGTAAATGCTGAGATGCAAACCACAGCTGCATCAAGATCTTTATATGTATATATATGTAGTCCCAGTCCTACTAGCTTTAGCTCAGCATATTAGTCTAGACAGAAGATTGTTTATTCCAATGGCAAGTAAGTAAATTGTAGCCAGCAATTTATCATTGTGTCGTAATGTTCAGATCTGAACTTTGAATGTCTCTAAGTCTGTGTGCTCATTTTGTGTCTCCTGTTCCAAAGCTGAGTTTAGCTGGCTGTTCTTACTCTCCAGACAAGTCACCAATGCAGTGGCCTGTCTTTGTGACCTATGTTTTGAGAACACATGAAGACTATTGAAAGATTATCATTGTAAGGGGTGTTGGAAGCTACTGATGTGTGCCTACAGCCTTTACCTCGGAATACCTTCTCTCTCCAAGACCTGTCTTAACAGAAAGTGGCTGTCATCCCCTCAGCTTAACTGTGAGACTGAAGGATCACTATGCTTTGATGTGGGTGCTGCCTTAGTTACCTTTGGCATTGGATCCATGTCTTTACAATGAAGCTTCTGTAAAAGGCCAAAATAAAGGAATGAACAAATATTTATCAGCTCAGTAATTCACTTTCATACCTTCAATCATCTCCCTTTCAGTGGGAAGCAGTGTCCACAACTGCAGAGACACTCATCTGTTCTTTGTCTGTGCAAGTGCTGGAAGAAAAGATTAGTCCAGTCTCCTGTACACAAGAGTCTTGTTTAATCCAGGATGTGGCTGACTGTTCACAATGAATTTACATTAATGCCCAAACCAAAGTCTGAGCAAACCCACCTGCCATGCTTCCTTTCTTTCTCATACTTAACTATTACATGAGATGACTGTTCAAATTTTCGAATGCTTTAAAGAGCTTGTAGGTAGCTTGTCCCTTTTTTATTATTGTAATTTGTAAGTATAAGACATTTCAAACAGCAAACATATTCACAGAAATTGCACATGTTCTTAACTCAGCACTTTGGGAAATGTTTTATTGGAGGGGAGGAGCAGGAAAGGGGGCAGGATTTTAGCTAGATGCGCCATTAAGTTTAGATGCTACTGACCCAAATACTGTGTTCAAAGCCTTGAAGTTTGCATGAATGTTTCTGATTTGTGTGTTTAAAGACACAAATGTAGTGTAAATACAAACTAAGTCTTTAAAACTCTGATTGTAGGACAGATTTCCAGAGCTGATGGATCACATATAGCTGCTATTAACCTCCTTGGGAAATCTACATAATCAGCATCTGGAAATCAGACCACTTCTGTTAATTTTTGCAGCTTCAGATCCTGGACGTTACAGTTGTGGTCATTGTTGTTTATGTATGAGGAAGACAAAATAGTAAAGCTAAAAAAGAGAAAAGAAACCAAACAGATGAGCTATTGCTGTGGATTTTTCTAAACTCAAATGATTTTGAATTCATCGTGAATTCCGTTTTCTTTTGTTCAGGTTAAGTAATGTTAACTCTTATTTTTTCAGGAAAAATGCAAAAATTTATGTGTTCAGTGAAATATACACAAATTACTTCAATGCCTTTTTTGTCAAAGAGTGCTTAATTAAAGTAAGAGAAGTGGGATTTTGAAGAACATGTTCATTATAGTGAAAGGGCTTAGGATTCTGAAACACCAGAAAGAAGGCATCTCTTTTCTCTGTCAATTATTTTGTTGTGAACAGGATGACTCAGGGCGTGAGTCACAATTAAAGCTGACAATACCAAGGAAGATGTTCTTCTTCCTTGTTGGCTACTGGATAATCTTCTAGTGACTAGGAGATGATGGAGCTTTCATCCTGTACCACTTGCTTTTTTAAATCAATATTGTCTTTAGAGACTGACTTAGCACTCTTACTGCTTCAGTGCTTGAATGATATTTGTTTCTTGCCTAAGTGCTGATTAACAAGCAGGTGTGGGTTGGTCTTACTTTGAACATAAACATCCATTTTCCATTCAGTAATCTGTATTAACAAATCAGTGTCAAGAGCACTGCAGTGTCCATGCAAACTTGCAGAAGTATGTTATAAAAGCTTTGTTTAAAATGTGTGACTTTCCTCAATTGTGTGGGACATTCGGTAGTTGTGTGGTCACAGCTGTGTACCTATGAGGGCTTCTGCTTACTGTGGTGTTGTGGTTTAACTCTAGCTGATAACTAAGCACCGCATAGCCGCTTGATCACTCCCCTCACTGTGGAATGGGGGGAGAGAAATGAAAGAGTAGAAGTGAAAAAACTTATGGGTCAAGATAAAGACAGTTTAATCGTTAAAACAGAAACCACACAGGCAAGCAAAGCAAAACAAGGAATTAATCCATCACTTCTCGTTAGCTGACAGATGTTCAGCCATCTCAAGGAAAGCAGGGCTCCATCAAGTGATGGTTATGTAGGAAGAGAAACATAGCTCTGAACATCTCCCCTTCTTTCCTCTTCCCTGAGCTTTTATTTGCTGAGCATGACATGCTGTGGTGCAGAATATTCCTTTTGGTCAGCTGAGGCTGGCTATCCTGGCTGTGACCCACGCTATGTAATAAACACACTCCTGAGTTATCAACATTTCCCAGCGCAAATCCAAAGCATAGTCCCATGTGCTACAAAATTGGCAGATCTCAGACAGGTAGCTTGTGGAGTAATTTATGCCTGCAGACATGACTCTCAAAGAGGGTTCTCTGTGTCACTCTGCTCTCTCACCTTGTGCCCTACAAAGAACTGTCCCATATTTGCTTGCACTAGATGTAATGAATAGGTTGCCTTTACTGGTGCTTGTGGTCACTTCCAGCCTTAGTCGGAGCTTGTCCACTCCATTTATATTTGAGGTTTGCTGCTGGAGTAGTTTTCTCCTTTTATAAAATGCCAAGTCAGTTCGTAAAGGCTGTGTGGCTGCCTGTGTCAGCACAAGGGGAAATTGCAGGAGTGTGCAGTCAGCAGAAGGAAGAGGAAAGATGGTAAAAGGAAGTGAAGCAGTGACAAGTGGTGTGCCTCAGGGGTCCATGCTGGGATCTGTGCTGTTTAATGTTTTTATCAGTCCTACAGACAGTGGGATTGAAGGCAGCAAGTTTGCAGATGACACCAAGCTGAGTGGTGTTGTCTGGAGAGGTGGGCCCAGGTGAACATCATGAGTACCTGAAGGGAACCTACAAGAAGGATTGAAAGGGACTGTTTACAAAGGCCTGCAGTGATAGGAAAAGAGGCAATGGCTTCAAACTAGAAAGGACTTAGATTGGATATTAGGAACAAGTTCTTGATTGGATATTAGGAACAAGTTCTTTACTATGAAGGTGGTGGAACATGGGTGGTTGAGGCTCCATTCCTGGTGATATTCAGGGTGAGGCTTGACAAGGCTCTGAGTAACACGCCTGCTTACTGCAGGGGGATTGGACTAGGTGATCTTTGTAGGCCACTTCCAACCCAGACCATTCTATGATTCAACGTAATATAGTATAGTATAATACAATATAATAATGTCATAGAGTATAGTGTCATGTTATGTTATGTTATTACCCAGCCTTTCTAGAACTTTGCTGTTCTCCACTAGTCTTGGTTATGTTCTCAGCAGGTTTTGCCTCTTTCATGAGATTTTATTTTCTAAATATCAACCAATTTTAAATCTTCCTCAAAGCTTCCTCAGCCTGTGTATTTCAGCCTTTCTTCATAGCCACTAATAAGGCATTAAAAAAATTAGACAATTAGACAATTTCACTTCCTTATGAGTAGTTTGTTTTGTCCTCCCTTAGCATATATACCTAAGCCTTGCACCAGAGGACTTGGCTGGTTTATACTGGTTGAGGATCTAGCAGCCAAGAATCTGCCACTGGTCTTCTGAAGAGAGTTACTTCAGAAGCATGATTTATAAAGGCAGGACCTTATCAGCCCCCTCCTGTTCACATCACAATGCTATGTAATTCTATCTCTGATAATTTGCTTCAGAATATTTCCTTCTAACAGTGTTTCTGAGAAGAGTGGTGTAAGATAGGCAATTCTCCAGAAGATGTTCTGAATGATAAAGAGCATAATTTTTGTCACCAGCATAGCTATTTTATTTCTTAGCTCCTTAGGAACTTCCAGACAAATGTCATCTACTCCTGGCAAACACTCACTAACTCCTACTGGTTTAATGTAATTTCTTTTCAATGCCTCTCCCTGTGACAATGCTCCAGCAGACAAACATTGCCATATCTTTCCCTTGTTACGAGTACCACATCAAAAATGCTTATTTTGCCATTGCCTTTTGACGTTCTGTCTTGACACAGAAAGTGTACTTTGTCTGAATTTATTTATATTTTCCTTAGAAGATAAAATAAGGAAACAGCAAATGTAATTTCTGGAGTATGAGTCCTTCTGTTTCCATACTGTGAGGACAGCTCCAAGGAGGGGAAGAAGTGCAACCCCAGCTATGAAATACACAACAAATACCAACAGTTCCAATTATCATTTAATGTAGTTTATAATGAGGGAGCCCCCACTGATTCCCACTCAGAATTATGGCAGGTACTTCCAAATAAATAACCAAGAAGAGAAGCAGAAGAGATGCTTACATGGAGCTTATTCCTATCTGGACAGCTTATGTAATTTCTGGCATTTCCTGCTTCCAGGTGAACTATAAACAATGTTAAACATTTACATCTTCAAAGTTTTAATTGCTCTTAATAGGAATCTCGATGAGATATGTGTTATACCTATTATTATCCATGTTTATGTGGAGCAGGAGACAGGAATGGTGAGCTTTATAAACACTGTAAGAAGTTTCTGGCAGCTACCTATGAAAGAGACCACTAGATCTTTTCTCCATATTTTCTCTCAGCCTTCTCCCAGCTGTGTTATCTATTCCATCTGAACTAGGAAATTAATGAACAATTTAATTATGTTTTATGGATGTAAATATTAATTTCTGTGTAGGCTAAAGAGATACCTTCAATTAAAAAAATTAAGTGGAATCTTATTACAATGAAATACATTGAAGATGTCCTTCCCCTTTCTTATAGTCACAAGGAGGCTGCCTGCAGATCGAGTCTGGTGTGCCTTTTCTGCTTGGATATTATAATATGATGGAATCATTTTGATTGGAAAAGACCTCTAAGGTCATTAAGTCCAACTATCAATGTGACACCACTAGGGCCATTAAACCATACCCTGAAGTTCCATGTCAAAATGTGTTTTGAACACCTATAATGATGGTGATTCCATCACCTCCCTGGGCAGCCTATTCCAATGCCTAAATACTCTTTCAGCAGATAATTTTTAACCTTGATATCCAATCTAAACATTTCCTGGCACAACTTGAGGCCATTTCCTCTTGTTCAATCACTTGATACTAGGGAGAAGAGACCAATACCCACATCACTACAACCTTCTTTCAGGTAGTTGTAGAGATCAATGAGGTCTCCCCTCAGCCTCCTCTTCTCCAGACTAAACAATTCCAGTTCCCTCAGGTGCTCCTGATAAGACCTGTTCTCTAGACCCTTCACCAGCTTCATTGCCCTCCTCTGGACAGCAGCTTGATCTCTTTCTTGCAGTGAGGCCCCAAAACTGGACACAGTATTCTAGGTGTGGCCTCATCACTTCCCTACTTCTGCTGGCTATGCTATTCTTGATGCAGACCAGGATGCTATTTGCCTTCTTGCCCACCTGAGCACACTTCTGGCTCATGTCCAGCTGGCTGTCAACCAGCACCCTCATCTTTCCTGCCATTCTTCCCCAAGCCTGCAGCATTGCATGGGTTTGTTGTGACCTGAGTGTGTCACCTGGAACTTAGACTTGTTGAACCTCATAACACTGGCCTTGGCCCATCAATCCAGCCTGTCCAGGTCCCTCTGCAGAGCCTTCCTACCTTCAAGCAGATCAACACTCCCACACAATTTGTTGTTGTCATCAGTTTATCTCTAGGTATCTTATATACCCATAGATATCAAGAACTCCATAATGTTTTCCTTATAGAACCATCAGCAAAATTGTGACTGAAGAGACTGCAGACAGGTGTGCAAGTGGATGAGGAAAGGACAGGAGAGGCTCAACAGCACTGAAATCTACTGCTGAGATTACCAGGACAGATCAAGGCATGGATCTAAGCCTTGGGAAGTCTGAAGCCAGAAGTCCTGGACTGAAGACAGAAATGTGCCCAGATGCAAAGCATGCCACTGTGAGTATGTCCTATGAGAAACCTAGTTTCTCTAGTCATATGCTCCAGATGTGTGTGCTGCCATCAAGGACATCTGAACCCAGAGTCCAATGGCAATCAAATTTGACACAGAAAGCAGTCACAAAGATAGAGAATTCCTTCACATTTTAGGAAAATAAGTGAATGGGTGCCAGAGTGACTCTGCCAGCCTGCTCACTAAGTGAAAGGCTGATAAACAGCTCTGATAAACAGCAGAGAACACACATGGGACAAAGTTGTTACTGGTTCTCCAAGCACTGGAAACCTCTAGTCAGAGCCATACTTAACCGACCTGAAAAACTCACTCTGCAGTCTGTTTACTGGTGTTTAATAAGGAGCTGACAAAGCAAATTTGATTAACTGTTAAAAAATACCGAGCAACTGTAAGATGCACATCCAAAGAAACCAGAATTTACAAATTCTGCCTCTTCTGGAACTAATTATTTTTATTCAGGAAGTAGGATCTAAATGGAGCAGCATCACATGTTCACACTGTTATATCCTCTCAGAAAACCACTTCAATTCAGTGCACACAAGCACAAGCAGTCAATCCAGCCTTGCTCACCTTTCTAGTCCAAAGAATAGATGCTTTTGAAAGACCCAAGCATATTAGGAGCAAAAGTCACTGGAATGCCCTGGCTTCTAGCATTTCTCAATCTTCTGTTTCCTGAGTATGCCTACAGGCATTTTTAACAAGAGTTTGAGACTTACATAAGCATAACAAGATGTTAGGAAGGGATAATTAATTGATGCAAGATACTTTCCCCCAAATTAATATTGTTTATTAATTTTCATATTCAGAACTCTTGCCACCCCCAAATACCAATTTTAATAATAATGGATTCTTTGCATGGTCATGGAAACATTATACAGAGGAATAACTAGATCTAGTAATAACTAGCAACAATGCATAAGTACTAATTGACCTGGAAGAGAAGGTTTCTGCAGTCAATATACCACTTATCCACTAGATGGACTCAAGAAACTCCTTTCTGCTCCTTATGGCTGAAGACTATGGTGAATTACAAGAGGCTTTAAGTATTTACTCATGTGCTAGTTTGAGCCTAACTGGGATGTTTTGGTGAGAAGAACTAGATGATAGGCTGAGAAATGACACCAAGCTAGGAGCAGGTGTTGATCTGTTGGAAGGTAGGAGAGCCCTGCAGAGGGACCCAGACAGGCTGGATGGGTGGGCAGAGGCCAATGGGATGAAATTTAACAAGGCCAAGTGCAGGGTTCTGCACTTTGGCCACAACAACCCCATGCAGAGATACAGGCTGGGGACAGAGTGGCTGGAGAGCAGCCAGGAGGAAAGGGACCTGGGGGTACTGGTGGATAGTAGGCTGAAGATGAGCCAGCAGTGTGCCCAGGTGGCCAAGAGAGCCAATGGCATCCTGGCCTGGATCAGGAACAGTGTGGCCAGTAGGACGAG
>WAAF01000423.1:12081-57440 GCA_013400475.1 Tricholaema leucomelas
TATTACCTTTTACCTTGTATATTTCTGTATATAACTGTACATACTGTAAATATCTGCTTGTAAATTGTGCCAGCTGTAAATATAAGCTTCATTCAAATTTCCAGAGCTGACTGAGTCTAGTCTGGGTGATTTCTAAAGTGTGGGGGGTGGGGGAACACCCAAACCATCACAACTCACAAAATTATCATTTCCTGACTTGTGGGGCTAGCTACAGCTTCAGACAGTACCAAATGCTTTCAAGGAATTCTGTTACTGTCTTGGCAACACTGAGAATTCTGATTCTTCCCAGGCTGAGGAAAGGAGGCAGACAATTCCTAACCTTACCCTTGCTCCTCTGGATGATCTGCGTGTCTCCAGGACTTCTCGTCTTGGCAGGAGAATTTCAGGTGTAGGCAGGATGTCTTGTGATGTGCAGTCTTAGCATGATGTCATGCTGGCTATGCAAGCTGATCACGTGGAGGCATTTAGAGCCTGTTGCTGGTAAACTTGAGGCAGTGGAGTTTCCAGAAAATTCAAGATGTACTGAGTCAGTGAGCAGCAGGCAACAGCAAGCATGAATACTACAGCAGAGCACACTGCGTTACCTGCTCAACTCTTTAATCAATACAGCCTGAGACTGATGGGCCTTTGGACACAGAATAGCCCATCAGAATGGCAGTTATCCAAGCTTGACCATATTAGGTGAAACCATAGGCTTGCTTTACTCAAATCTGGGAAAAGCATAGGCCTTACACAAGGCAAGCACATGGTAAGCATGTGTACCTTGTTTACCACAGGATATAAAGAAGTCTGCCCAGGCCAGAGTCCTTAGACTCAGTGGTTACAGGTTCTTTGTCCTCTTTCCCATGCTTGCTTCTCCCCATAGCAGAAGGAGGGAGAGCAGAAAAACATGCTTGGGCAAACCAAAACAAGTACAAGACTATTTTCAGCCTATCAGGTCTACCACAAGACAAGGGCTGTGTTGCCCCCTTGCAGGGAACCTTGGAAGTGAAAGGGCTAAGAAATGAGTGACTCTAGAATCTCTGATAAAATTGTCACAAGATAATTAACAAGACAGTAATGTCCACCCTTGCTATTCTCATTCCATTTTTATTCCCACTTTCATTCCTACCTAATAGAATTTCTCAGGGTGCCATTGACCTTTAGGATAGTGCTGGAACTGTGCTGGCTATTAATTACTTCCAGAAGTCTTAAAAAATACCTATGTTCTGATCTAGAGCGCAGTTTCTCTATCTAAGTCATCAACATGCAGCCTTTGTTATGGATTCTCTGTTTTGTTATCGCTTTAATACCTTACAAATGCAATATCTTACACTCCTCACATAATTACAACCTGAATTTGAATTTACATTTACTGAGAGTACTAAGGGAGTGTCTGTTTTCATTTTGATCTGCATTTCCCTATATAAATCCCTCACTGGAAAGAAATAGAGAAAGAGCATCTCTGAATTCTGTCTGACCCAGTTTCCCAAGCCAGTCCTGGGCAGAAGGGAAGTTATGCTATATTCAAAAATTCTCTTGGTGTAAATGAAGCTGAAATGACACCAAACAGGTAAAGAGTTCTCTTAATTTGATCCAAGGAGTATTGGATCAAATGTGAAAGCTCTTAGTCACTTGCACCTTAAAGACACTTGGTATAGATGAGAGGAGAGGAAAATCAGAAGGAAAAAGAGAGAAAAGAGAGAAAGGGTAAGATGAGAAAAAGAAAGATATCAGCACTCTTGGATCCAATGATGTCATCACAGAATTAGTCCAAGTTCCACGTCCAAGTGTGTGCACATCCAGCAAGGGCTTCTCTGGTAGACATAACCACATGGGCCCAAAAGCTTGCAACCCTTCAGGCCTGGGGTGGCCTCCTCAGTTCACAAAGGGAGGCTGTGCTGAGTTGCATGAGGCCCCTCTAGTGTAATGCCTATCACAGGCCTTTCCATGGCACAGTTGCAGTGTTTTAAAGCAGGGAAAGAATTAATTCCACCTCTGCAGAACTTGTCTCTTCCCATTGTCAAAGCATCTGTTAATAACAGTTCTGGCCAGTTGCTTCATGTTGTTGAGAGTCGTTGGGGGCTGGCCAAGTACTGCCACATGTTGTTTGAGACAAAAGAAAGTTGGGCTCTCATGGACTTCTCAGCATGATAAACTGATGTGTAGTCACTTAGATTTTTAAAATAAATCTCTTCCTAATGTAATACTGAAAATACAGAAACAAAGACTGAAACACATTCAGCAAATATTTTTCAGAGAATCACAGAACTTCAGAGGTTGGAAGGGACCTCCAGAGATCAAGTCCAGCCTCCCTGCCAAGGCAGGACCACCCAGGGTAGTTTGCACAGGAACGCATCCAGGTGGGTTTTGAAAGTCTCCAGAGGGGACTCCACAACCGCTCTGGGCAGCCTGTTCAAGTGCTCCGTCACCCTCACTGTAGAGAAGTTTCTCCTCATCTTGAGGTGAAAAATTCTGTGTTCCAGTTTGTAGATGTTGCTTCTTGTCCTATCACCAGTGAAAAGAGATTGGCCCCATCCACTTGACACCCACTCCTCAGATATTTGTACACACTGATCAGATCCCCTCTCAGTCTTCTCCTCTCTAGACTGAACAGCCCCAGGTTTCTCAGTCTCTCTTCATAGGCTTTCTGTGTCTGAAAAGACAGCCAAACCCTACAGACTACCACAGAAGAACTGTCCAAGATAGTTGTATTTCTCTGTCCATTCTGCAAGAGAATCCCTTGTATAGTCTGTTCCTTGGCATTGCATTGATATAGATCACCTAAGGCAGCCAGAAAAGAGGAACTCTATTTCCGGCACCTTTACAATAGGCCATAAATGTGACCCAATGCCAGTGAGGTGACTGTGACACCAGCTCATAGCCTTTCTGGGGGATATCCTCCCTCTGAAGCAGGTATTTCACTCCCTGCCTGGTCTGCTACAGATAAATGGTAAACCAAATTTTCTGATGATTATGAGACAGTCATTTTCTACAAGGGCTTGTCGTGATAGGATGAGAGGGAATGAATTGAAGCTTGAGGAAGGCAGATTAAGACTAGATATTTGAAGATATTCTTTACAGTAAGGATGGTGAGACACTGAAACAGGTTTCCCAGGGAGGTCAGGGAGGGGTTCAAGGCCAGGTTGGATAAGGCATTGAGCAGCCTGGTCTAATGGGAGGAATCCCTGCCACTGCTAGGAGGGTTGGCACTACAGATGATCTTTATGATCCCTTCCAACCCAAACCATTCTATGAATCTACAAATTAATGAGAAGAAGTAGTTGGGATTTGTGAATCAGCACATGCTGATATTTTTGCCATCCTAGAGCTGAGCAGAATGATATGAGATTTAAAAAAATGCGAATGTGCAGGATAATGCAGGACTTGAACTTCCCATGTTTTAAGTCTGATTTCCTAAGAAAATCCAGCTACTACTAAACCCCTGGCTATCCATCCTCTTACTTCCACTGGGATGAAACTCTCAGAAAGAGCTGATTAACTTGTGCAAGTGCCTACAAAATGGTCTATTGCTGTGCTAGTTTGAAGCTAGCTGGAATGTTTTGGTGAGAAGAACTAGATAATAGGCTGGGAAATGAAAACAATGGTGAGGTCTACTTCGCTCACAGTCTTGCTGAGATGTGTAGAAAAGAAAGGCAAAACAAAGATAAAGTCACTTTTGCTCTGCACTTCGCTTTGGGCTGTGCTCTCAGCTCTCTGTGTGCTGGAGAGCTTGGTCTGCTGGCTGAACTCCATCTTGCTTTCTAACCTCACCCTCCATTTGCTTTGGCTGATTCAGCTTGCTTCTTAATCCTCTTGGCCGAGCCTCCATTCTTCCTTAGGACTGAGGTAAGGTTGAGAGGGGTAGGGGGAAGGTGAGGGGTGGTTGAGAGCCCCTCCTGGGGACTCAGGTTTCTGGGAGGGGAGTTGTGTCTGTATTACCTTTTTTACCTTGTATTTTTCTGTCTATAACTGTATATACTGTAAATATCTGCTTGTAAATTGTGCCAGCTGTAAATATAAGCTTCATTCAAATTTCCAGAGCCAGCTGAGTCTAGTCTGGGTGATTTCTAAAGTGTGGGGGGGCGGGGGACACCCCAAACCATCACAATTGCTAAAGAGAACGACTTCACACTGCTTTCTCAAAAAGCAGATTTGTTTAGTGCTTAGACATCCACAGTGAGGAAGGAGAGGAGGTCGTGGATTTATGCATTGGCTTTTCTGAGGTGAAAACAGCTTGTGATGGGTCAGCCTGGTGCACTGGACATCTGGACCATCACTGAAAGTTATGGAATGCAAAGCAGAGGCCATGAAAATCAAGGACAGAGACTTGAATGGCTAGCATTTCCAGACCTTCACCGTACCTCATAAACAGGAAAGCACAGCATCACAGTGTCACAGTATCACTAAGGTTGGAAGAGACCTCACAGATCATCAAGTCCACCCTGTTACCACAGAGCTCAAGGCTAGACCATGGCACCAAGTGCCACGTCCAGTCCTGCCTTGAACAGCTCCAGGGACGGCGACTCCACCACCTCCCTGGGCAGCCCATTCCAGTGGCCAATGACTCCCTCAGTGAAGAACTTTCTCCTCACCTCGAGCCTAAACTTCCCCTGGCGCAGCCTGAGGCTGTGTCCTCTCGTTCTGGCGCTGGCCACCTGAGAGAAGAGAGCAACCTCCTCCTGGCCACAACCACCCCTCAGGTAGTTGTAGACAGCAATAAGGTCACCCCTGAGCCTCCTCTTCTCCAGGCTAAACAATCCCAGCTCCCTCAGCCTCTCCTCGTAGGGCTGTGCTCGAGGCCTCTCACCAGCCTCGTCGCCCTTCTCTGGACACGCTCAAGCATCTCAATGTCCCTTCTAAACTGGGGGGCCCAGAACTGAACACAGTACTCAAGGTGTGGTCTAACCAGTGCAGAGTACAGGGGCAGAATGACCTCCCTGCTCCTGCTGGCCACACCATTCCTGATGCAGGCCAGGATGCCATTGGCTCTCTTGGCCACCTGGGCACACTGCTGGCTCATGTTCAGGCGGGTATCAATCAGCACCCCCAGATCCCTCCCTGTCTGGCTGCTCTCCAGCCACTCTGACCCCAGCCTGTATCTCTGCATGGGGTTGTTGTGGCCAAAGTGCAGCACCCTGCACTTGGAGCTATTGAATGCCATCCCATTGGACTCTGCCCATCTGTCCAGGCGGTCAAGGTCCTGCTGCAGAGCCCTTCTGCCCTCCAGCTCAGCCACATCAGCCCCCAGCTTGGTGTCATCTGCAAACTTGGTAATGACTGACTCGATGCCTTCATCCAGATCATCTATGAAGATGTTAAAGAGCATCAATGAATTAGCTTGCCTGCCTCTTTTTACAATTGGAGAAGAACAAAAGGGAGGTTGCAAACAAGGCATAATGTTGAGCAGTACCAAACTACTCAAGTGCAGAGCCAGCTCCTCTTCTGTGAGAGAATTGTGCTATCTGCCTGTAAAATGTTTACATTGCTTCTGCATTCTAAAAGCTGATTGCCAAGCAGCTGGATCTTTGCAGTCTCTTAGTTCTGCTACTTTGTGAATAAGATTTACATGAGCCAGTAACATGTCAGGCAGGATGCAGTCATGAGGAAGCTAGAGGAGAGGGAGAGCACTTTCTCAGAAAGCCGACTTCTGTAGTTTTAAGGTGCAGATTGAGTAGGGAGTGGAGGCTTTATTGTGTGCAATGATGCTAACATTGCCAAACTGAAAACAACTCACAATAACTGGGCCAAACTTCTGCTGTGGAGGGTCTTAAGCATGGTCTCCTCCGAAATCTCTTTAAGTTTTTAATTTCCCAATAGAGGCATAAGAGATATAAAAATATAACTTGTCCTATGGACATCTAATTAGTATCAAAAAACCTGCAGGGAAAAGAAGCTCTATAAAAGAACCTCCACAGTCCTAAACAGCCTCTTATAGGTACCTAATACAGCATGTTCTCTATTCTACTGGGGAAACCTGGAAAAAAAAGTAAATACCATTGAGATGGAGGTGGGGGTGGGATGAGGGAATGGATGGGGGGAAAGGGAGGGGGAGCTTTAGTGTCATGGAAAGGGCCTAGGAAGTAGAGTTGTTAGCTGAGATAAGAACAATCTGCTATTCTATTGTAGAGATACCAGCTTACACAAAAGAAAACAGGAAGGACAGAAGTCGGATGGAATCCTGGCTATGAACCCTGTGAAACCTCACAAAACTGAAACTGGAAACGACAGGCCAATCCCATGCCTGGGGAAGAAAGGAAACCCAATCCAGGGAAGTTTACAAACTACAAAATATATGGCAAGTTCCACAAACCCTGACCCTTCTCTGTCATGCATGACACTCATCATGGCATAGAATATACAATCCAGCCTACTTTGTGCCACTGTGGGGGAGCATCCCTGTCCCCCTGTCCCTTGACCCCAGTAGTGGGGTCACTCAGCTTAAACCAATACTATAATGAGATCAGACAGCTTACAAGGAGGCCTTTCACCCCTCCAATGCTGCAGCTCAGACACAAAATTCATTTTGCCTTCTTCATTTGACCGTTTAAATGGAATGCCTTTGGTAAAATACTGTAGTCATGATTTAGGAGTCACTGGACTCTTCCTTGAATTCCTTCCTGGGATTTATACAGATTGATATGCTGTGTTCATAGAGCAGCTTAATGCTGGAAAGAATTTTTATTCCAAGCCAGTGTTGGTGTTGGCCTGCTGACTTGAGTTTTATTAGGCAGTTGTATTAGTTTAATCTTAAATAAGTACTATCAAAAGCAGTATAATCTGAAGAACTGTATTCTTGATTTTAGATTTAACAATTTGCATAAAATTGGTTGTAAGTCTTCTTTTTTAATGTAAGCAACATGAGTCAGGCATTATTACGGGTTGGACTTGATGATCTATGAGGTCTCTTCCAACCTTGGTGATACTGTGATACTGTGTGATTATATGCATTTGTAGGTGATATCAGTGATTTCATGTAAAAGCCTCATGAGCACCCTTAATTAGTCCCAGGATCTTATTTTGTCTTTAAAAAAAACATGAGCTGCATGTGCACCACTTGACAAGCCTATGGGACTGCACAGCATACACCTGAGAGTACTGAGAGAGCTGGTGGAAGTGCTTGCCAAGCCACTTTCCGTCACTTGCCACCAATTCTGACTAACCAAGGTGGTCCCAGCTGACTGAAGACTGGCAAACATGATGCCCATCTACAAGAAGGGCTGGAAGGAGGAGTTGGAGAACTGCAGACATGTCAGTCTGAACTCAGTGCAGGTCATTCTGAGTGCCATTATGCAGCATGTGCAGGGTCCAGTTGGCATGAGTTCACGAAGGGCAGGTCCTGCTTGACAAATCTGATCTCTTCCTATGGCCTGCTTAGTGAATGAGGGAAAGGCTGTAGATGTTGTTTACCTTGTGGACTTTAGTCTCCCACAACATCCTCATGAAGAAACTGTCTGCACATGGCTCAGATTGGTGGATACTTTGCTACACCAAAAAAATGGCTTGATGATTGGGCCCAAAGAGTGGTGGTGAACAGAGTTACATCAGGTTGGTGGCCAGTTACAGGCAGTGCTCCCCAGGACTCAGTGCTGGGGCCAGTTCTGTTTTAATATCGTTATCAGTGATCTGGATGAGGCGATTGAGTGCACTTGCAGCAAGTTTGTAGGCAACACCAAACTGAGTGGCAGTGTTGATCTGTTTGAAGGTAGGAGGGCTTTGCAGAGGAATCTGGGCCCTGGGCTGGGATCAGATGTGTTAGATTTAACAAGGCAAAAGTGCCAGGTCCTGCACTTGGGTCACAATAACCCTATGCAGCACCACATGTCTGGAGAAAAGCAGCTAGAAAGTTGGCCAGCAGAAAAGGACTTGGGAGTGCTGGTTGACAGCCAACTGAACATGAACCAGCAATGTGCTCAGGTGGCCAATAAGGCCAAGAGCATCCTGGCCTGTATCAGGAATTCTGTGGCCAGCAGAAGTTGGGAAGTGATAATGTCCCCATACTTGGCACTGGTGAGGCCACACCTTGCACACTGTGTTCAATTTTGGCCCTGTCAAAACAAGAAGGATGTTGAGCTGCTGGAGTGTGTCCAGAGGAGGGCAATGAAGTTGGTGAAGGGTCTGGAGAACAAGTCTTATCAGAAGTGGCTGAGGGAACTGGAATTGCTTTGTCTGGAGAAGAAAAGGCTGAGGAGTGATCTCCTTGCCCTCTACAACTACCTGAAAGAAGGTTGTAGTGAGGTGAGTGTTGGTCTTCCTAGTATCAAGTGACAGAACAAAAGGAAATTGCCTCAAGTTATGCTGTATCAACTGAATATTAGGAAAGAAAATTCATTACTGAAAGAGTGGTCAGGCATTGGATTAGGTTCCCCAGGGAAGCGGTGGAATCATCCCTGCAGGTGTTCAAAAAAAAAAAAAAGCACAAACTTGGCAATTTGAGACACAGTCTAATTGCTATAGTGGTGTTGGGTCAATGGTTGTACTTGATGGTCTTAGAGATACTGTCCAACTAAAACGATTCTATGATTCTATTAATGTCTATAATTAAGGAGGTAATACAGTTCTAAAAAAAAATTATTTAATGTCTAAAGGTAACAACCATTTGTGCCATAGGATTAAATACACTTCAGCTCCCACTGATTACACCATTGGCAAAGACTAGGGAAAGATGTATTCTCCCTAGGCAAGTGCACAGCTGCCAAGGCAGTTAGAGCCTGTCAACATGCTGGTCTCAAGTGGTATCAGGATTAGAACTGCTAGGAAGCATTAAAGACTTCCCCAAGACATGTGTAGATATAATACCACTGAAAATACAGAATAGTTCACATTAAAAACAGCCAACCTCACAAAAAAAAAACCCCAAACCAAACCAACCCCAAACCAACTAACAACAAAACTCTTGCTACACAGTAATATCAAATAACTAACATGTGGCACTGTTATTTGGTGCAATGGAAATTGAATTCCTCTTTAACTTATGTTAGTGATTATATGAATTCCAAGTTGGCCATCTCCCTCTTTAACTTACATTAGTGATTATATTCTACTATATAGTAAGCACAAAACGAGGATTATCCAGGTGGGAGTTGGTCTCTTTTTCCAAGCAACCAGTGACAAAACAAGACGACATAGTCTCAAGCTGCACCAGGGGAATTTAGGTTGGATATTAGAAGAAACCCTTTACAGAAAGACTGATTGGCCATTGGTGTGGACTGCCCAGGGAGGTGGTGGAGTCACTGTCCCTGGAGGTGTTTAAAAGCATCTGGATGTGGTGCTTAGTACCATGGTTTAGCTGATTAGATGGTGTTGGGTAATAGGTTGAACTTGATGATCTCGAAGTTCTTTTCCAACCTGGTTAACTCTGTGTGTGATTCTCTGCATGTGTGAAGTGTAATGGCATCTTTCAGTCAACATCACTTAATCATAGAATAACAGAATAATTCAAGCTGGAATGGACCTCAGGAACTCTGAAGTCCTGTTCAGAGCAATGGCCATCAAGAAAGCAAATCAGAATATGTAACACTAGGTGAAGAAACTGGCCCAAGTCACTCTTGAGTTAATCTGCCTTTTAATGCCAATAGAGCACCACAAATAGGTGGTAATTAGACAGAGGGCTTTCTTTAGCTCTAACAGCAGTATGTACCAGCAAGAGTTATATTAGCTTTATAGCAGCATGTTACATGTTGAAGGCATTAGGACAGGCAAGCAGAAGAACAAGGAAATACTCTCCTTCACGTGATGGAAAGCAGCAGGGGTTGCTGGGTTGCATAGTGTGGCCTGTGAAAGGACATGTGGTGGCTCTGTAAAACAGAAAGTAGAGCAATCTGTCAAGCTTTAGTTACTTAGGTGGTAAATTACAGAAATAGAGCAAAGCAGTTTTGTACCATTCCTGACTCAATATTGACTAAGTCAACAAGAAAGCTTTACTTACAAGTCATGCTGCTGTGACTTATCCCAAAACCTCACCTGTGGAATATGCATTTTTCATCCAACTGAGAAGTTAAGCTTGAGACAACTGCTTATTTTCTGTAGACCTCTCACCACAGATGTGTTTACAACAGAGTTGCAAGGTTGGTATAGGACAGGGTAATATGGAAGATGAAAATAAAGGCCAGGGAAGGCATGTTCTGAAGCAAGAGATGTAGACAATAGCTGCAGATAAAGACAGATGGATGAGTCATGTTGATGCTTTAGTGGCTGCCACATTCTCATCGTTATCTTCTCTGCCACATCTGTCATGCTCCACCTCCACAAAAATTAGTAATGAAACCATGAAGGATCAAAGAAGCTATCCAAGTACACGTGAAATTAGTATCTTAGCCATAAATCAAATATTTGACACGAACTTTGGTGAACTGTTACTTCCTATCAGGTTGGCTGTAGTGCTGTTTTTCTGCAGGAACACCTGCCATGCGTTGCTCGTATTCAGATAGGCTCAAGAAGAGGAGAGAAACCATGTTAGAATCTCAATCTCTGTGATCATTCTTACCATAAAAAAAGTTTCAGAATAGAAAGCAACAGAAATTCTATGTACAGCCTTGCAAACTGTATTTGGGTAGAATCAGAAACCTTTAATTTCTGTGAAAACAACTCATGTATTAATGAACCTAAAAAACACATGAACTTAAATAAGAAAAGGTTTTGGATAAGACTTCTTTCTTCTACAGAGCTGCAGAAAAATGTGCCTGTGACTTTATGAAACTATCATGAGGCCTCTGTGTTGACAGCCCATGTTTTATAACAACCAGACGATGGCTGCTTCACATGACAGCATGAACAGCCAGATAATCCTGTAAGGCAGAACACCTTCCATCTCACTTGGAAAGCATCCTTTAAATGCAGATAACAGCTATTTATTCTATAATATTCTCTTGATCATTTGGCAGCAAAAGCTGTATGAGAATTGAGTAATCCATGCTTTCTGTAGGCCTTTGGTAAACTCTAGTAACCTTTCTGCCTGCCTCTACTCACTTGTCATGGACTACACAGACAGGTTCAAAAATTCTCTTGTGGGCTGGCATGGCTCAGAGCCACAGTTTTGATCTGGGTGTCTTCCCCTACACTAGAATAACCTCAGGACTGGGACAAAAACACCTATTGATAAATGCCCTCCCAGAGAGGGCATACACAACATGCACAACAACAGCATCCAGTCTGCATTTAATTGTGATTTTGGTAACACACATTTGTAGTAAACACATCAGCTTAGCAATAATTGAGCATGCAAGCAGAGGCAATGTTAAAGGAAGAAAATCTACTGAAAACTGTGTCTACTTACTTGGGGCTTGTGCTTGCTTGCAGCAAATTACCATAACTTCCAGGGAAAGACAGGACATGTTAAATCAGTGACTCCTGTTTATGTGTTTTAATCCCACTAGAGCAACGTGATCTAGTTTGGAACTGCCAGGTGGGTTGAAACAAGATGATCTTTAAGATCTCTTCCAATTTAAGCTATTCTATGATTCTATGAATTGCCATTATTTGGTCTATGTGAAATACTATTTATGTCTCTTTTGGTAAAATAGGCAAACTGAGCATGAGGAGTGGCACCAGGAACCAACACTGTAACTCAGATTCAACTCCAGTCTCTAGTAGTTAGGCAATATACTACCACTATGGTCATGGTAAGAAATGGTTCAGCACTAGATCTATGGTTGCGATTAGAGCAGCCAATACACCCATGGTCTAGTTGACTGGATAGGGCTGGGTGATAAGTTGGACTGGATGATCTTTGAGGTCTCTTCCAACCTGGTTGATTCTATCTGCACATTTGTGCACTCCTTTCTTTAAAGTTCTAAAAAGCAGCTGAAAGGCTTGTACAGTGTGACCTTTGTTAAAGCAAACAAAAACAAACAGTATATGTCTGCGTACTTAACTGTGCTGTTGAAAACAGAAATATCATCAAAATTACAATCTAAAAGGAATTCCCATGAGGGTCATGGAATCATGGAATAATCAAAGTTGGAAGCTGTCACGGGAGGTCTCCAGTCCAACCTCCTGCTCAAAGCATGATCAGCCATGAGATCAGACCAAGGTGCACATTACTTTTCCCAGTCACATTCTGAAATCTTTCAAGATGGAGATGGCACAAACTGTCTGAGCAGCTTGCTCCACTGCCTGCCCATCCTCATGGTGGTACAGTTTCTCCCTATATCAATATGGACCTTTCTTGCCATGAATTGCTGTCTTCTCATTCAAGCTGCAAAAATGAACCAGTGGAATCCAACATGAAACCTCTATCAATTTGCAGACCATTTTTCCAGTGAAAGCACAGATTCCTGTGTAGTAAATTTAAGCCTTCTGAACAGGTAGTGATTTTCTGTAGCTCCCTAGTAAGCTGTTGATGACCACCAGCTGCAAAGAACCACTAAGATTACAGGAGACAATAGCTTGTCAAGTTTCACAATGGAAGAATGAGCAGCAGAAGGGTAGAGCACCAGTGGAAAGATGAGATTTGGCAGCAGGTGGCTAGCAATGGAGAAACCTTATAACAATGAACTGATTTTATCAAGATGGAGAGGAAAAGATTTAATATAGAGAACATCACCTCTGTTTACTAATGAGAAAGAGCTGGAGCTCAAACTGCTCTAAATCAGTTGGGCTGCAGTTCATTCGGTGGAGATACTTGCCTCTTGCCCACCTCAGAATTAGGCCTGAAGTATCTTATTCCTTAAGGAACTATTTCTTGTCTCATTCTGTGTATCAGCTTCCATGTGCTGGCACATTACACACCAGCAGGGAGTTGATTTTTAACGTCTTTACAGTGCTGCACTGCACAGTAATTCATTGCTCACTGACATGTCAGAAATTTTTTTAATGATGTGCTGCCACTGCTCCCACTCAAGCAGGGTGAATTCTGAATATTAAGTCTTACTTACATTCAGCATTTATTTAGATCAAGTGGCAAATTCAACATTCTCACAGCAATGGTTTGGGTGTTACCCCTACACACACACACTTTATAAAAACCACCCAGACTAGACTCAGTGGCTCTGGTGAAATTGAATGAAGCTTATATTTACAGCTTAGCACTATATACAAGCAGATATTTACAGTATATACAGTTATATACAGAAATACACAAGGTAAAAGGTAATACAGAAACATAACATCCTTCCCAGAAACCTGAGTCCCCAGGAGGGCTATCAACCACCCTTCCACCTTCCCCCTACCCCTCAATCTTACCCAAGATCTTGCCTTATGTTTGAGGTAGTATGGAGGGCCAGCCAGGGGGGTTAGGAAGCAGGTGGATTAATCACAGAGATGGCAGGTTAGGTTAGAGAGAGATGCAGCCCAAAGCCCAGACAGAGAGTGACTGACTTATCTATATTTACGGTCTTGTTCTTATACATCTCAGCAAGCCTATGAGTGAAGCAAACATCACCATTGTTTTCTTCTCACAGCCTGCAATCTAGCTCTTTTCACTAAAACATTCTAGCTAGCTTCAAACTAGCACAATAGCTCAAACTCCTTTTGCCACATTCTTGCTGTTTAAGCAACTAACCATTATTCATTTTTCCTTCTTTGGAAGACGTCGAAAATGGAAAGGTCATTACAAGGACAAACAGTTCTGACAAAATCTTTGTAGGATGCTAGGAGCACAGGCAGTCTATATGCAACACTGCCTACTGAGGCCTAATAAAGACCGCGTCAAACAGCTCTTACTTCTCTGCAGAATGGGAGTAAAAAATGGTAAGATCATGCTCAGGTATAAAATAAGAGCCATATCTCAGGAACATGGCAGTGTGCATTTACATTCTAAGTCTGAATTTGCAGTGTGATGCAATTCTGGTATTGGTCATCGAGTCAAAAGTAATTCCACGTTATCACTCTAGATCTTTAATTACAACCCATGTCTAAGCAGGTACTCAAGTCCAGAGGAGAGCCACCAAGATGATCAGAAGGCTGGAGCACCTCTGCTATGAGGACAGGCTGAGAGAGTTGGGGATCTTCAGCCTGGAGAAGAGAAGGCTTCGAGGAGACCTTATAGTGGCTTTCCAGTATCTGAAGGGAACCTACAGGAAGGCTGGGGAGGGACTATTGACAAGGTCTAGTAATGTCAGGACGAGGGGGAATGGGTTTAAACTGGAAGAGGGGAGATTTAGACTGGATGTTAGGAGGAAGTTCTTTCCAGTGAGGGTGGTAAGACACTGGAACAGGTTGCCCAGGGACGTTGTGGATGCTTCCTCCCTGGAGGCGTTCAAGGCCAGGCTGGCTGAGGCCTTGAGCAACCTGCTCTAGTGGGAGGTGTCCCTGCCTATGGCAGGGGGTTGGAGCTGGATGATCCTTGAGGTCCCTTCCAACCTAAACCTTTCTATGATTCTAAACTCTCACTTCAACAGGATCACTCGCATCCTTCCAAGTTAGTACACATATTTGACTGAGTGTCTTGCGTAATCGTGTCTGGGCTTGATTAATTTCTGAGTTGAACTGAGTAAAGACTGTCATAGAATAAAAGGAATTTAGATTGTCCCCTCAAACTAGGTGAGGCATCCCATGCCATGACAGATTAGGCACAGAAGTTTAATGAAAGCATGACAAATGATTCAGATAGTATGGATTTTTCATGAGTCTGTTAGGTGATGATGTAAATAAGCATAGCACCACCAAAGCTGACAAAACAATGCTGATCAGCGATTGCTCAGATTTACTAGCAGAACAGTAGGATGGCAAAATGAGGAGTGCTGAGGGCCAGTACCCCAAGGCTGCAGACCAACTTTCAGCAATTCCACCTCATGTCAATGCAGTGCATTTGCAGTCTTCCGTATTATAGTACCTACTCACAAATTCTCTGAACAATGAACCACAGAATCACAGAATGCCAGGTTGGAAGAGACCTTAAGGATCATCTGTTCCAGCCTTTCTAAGCGATAGTGTAGTTTAAATGAGATGGCCCAGCACCCTGTGGTGGTTTGGGTGTTACCCACGCCCTCACACTTTGGAAATCACTCAAACTAGACTCATCCAGCTCTGGAAATTGAATGAAGCTTATATTTACAGCTTAGCGCAATATACAAGCAGATATTTACAGTATATACAGTTATAGACAGAAATATACAAGGTAAAAGGTAATACAGAAACACAACAGCCCTCCCAGAAACCTGAGTCCCCAGAAGGGGCTCCCAACTGCCCTGCCCTTACACCTTCTCCCACCCCTCTACCTTACCTCAGACGTTGCCTTGTGCCCCAAGGAAGAAATGAAGGGTCAGCCAGGTGGGTTAGGAAGCAAGTGGATTAATCAGAGAGATGGTAGGTGAGGTTAGAGAGAAATTCAGCCCAGAGCCCAGACAGTGCACACACTGCCTTATCTATTTTTATACTCTTGCTCTTATACATCTCAGCAAGCCTATGAGTGAAGTAGACATCACCATTGTTTCCCTTTCACAGCCTGTAATCTAGTTCTTCTCGACCTAAACATTCTAGCAAACTTCAAACTAGCACACACCCTGTTAAACTGAGTCTTAAAAATTACCAACATTGAGGAATCCACTACTTCTCTTGGGAAATTATTCCAGTGTCTAACTCTTCTCATGGTGAAAAATATTCTTCTGGATTCCAATCAGAACCTCCCCAAGAGTAACTTGTACCCACTACCCCTTCAGCCATTCCCCTAGAGAGACTGGAGACTGGCAAAGGCAAATTACGTTTACTGTTATGCGCTGCTGCTGGTGTAGTCTTCATTCATCAGTTTAATATCCTAGTGATATTAATACACACACTGTGAAGGCATGCAATTTAAATCTGTATGACCTGGCTAAACCAAACTGATTCTTTTAACTTTGAGCCTGATAGATTGTCTCCATTCACGTTTGCAGTGTCTCCTGTTGAGATACTTTAGTCTATTCATGAAAACATACGTATTTCTTTATAAATACAAAAGCACTGAAATATCAGTGCTAAAACTTCCTCTTCCAAGCAGAGTCCAGGTTCAGATCTGTTAAAAAAAAAATAAAAAAGAAGCAGTCATCATAGAATCATAGAATGGTTTAGGTTGGAAGGGACCTCAAGGATCATCAACCTCCAACCCCCTGCCATAGGCAGGGACACCACCCACTAGAGCAGGCTGCTCAAGGCCTCATCCAGCCTGGCCTTAAACGCCTCCAGGGAGGAAGCATCCACAACGTCCCTGGGCAACCTGTTCCAGTCTCTTACCACCCTCACTGTAAAGAACTTCCTCCTAACATCCAGTCGGAATCTCCCCTCTTCCAGCTTAAACCCATTCCCCCTCGTCCTGACATTACTAGACCTTGTCAATAATCCCTCCCCAGCCTTCCTGTAGGCTCCCTTCAGATACTGGAAAGCCACTATAAGGTCTNTTTTTTGCCAACCCGGACCCCCAGGTCCTTCTCCTCAGGGCTGCTCTCCAGCCATTCAACACCCAGCCTGTATCTGTGCCTGGGTTTCATCTATAACCATTAAGTATACTGTAAATATTAAAGCATTACAGAAGCATGATAAATTATTTGATAAAGCATTATTAACTGTTTTCTGATTGTTTTATAGCCGGAATGATGCAAAATTACTGTACAATCATAGAATCATAGAATCATAGAATGGTTTAGGTTGGAAGGGACCTCAAGGATCATCCAGCTCCAACCCCCTGCCACAGGCAGGGACACCTCCCACTAGAATGAAGAAAAGCAAGTAATAAACCAAGACTGTGCTTACAGTATTTGCCTTATCTCAAGTATTCCAGTTCCATTGTGGTTAAATATGGGAAATGTTGAGGGAATGTGAGTAAGCCAGTAACTAAAGGACATAAAAACGCTTAGAGAAAAACAGACCTGTGCTACCTCTTACAAAATCCACCTCTCCAACTCTAAAAAAATACAAATCAATTATGGAGCTATACACAAAGCACATCTAATGAGAGATGCAAAAAAAAATGTATCTGTTTATATCAAGAAGAGAAAAGCAAAGTTCATGCTAAAGCTATATGAAGCCATAACAGATCTAGACACAAATAGATAGATAGATAGATAGATAGATAGATAATACGCTTTACCACACTGTTCTTCTCTCAGTTGTCATAAATGGGAGTCACCACTGACTATAAGGAGTACAGAGGTAGAAATACATAAAAATGCAATTTTAGTATAGCTAAGACTTGGTACTTCCATTCATGAAACATTTATGGTAATAAAGCCTTAGCAAAATCTCCCAAAAGACCATACATCAACAAACCTGCACAGAATTGTAAATATTATAAATTAAAAGCTACAACCAACAGGATTTAGGCTTCAAATGGTGTAATTCTTGTGTGTATAGAGCTCCACATGCATTTTAATTGCTGGCCATTAAAAAGGAGTTTGCCAAGAGAGGTAGTGAAGACTCTTGAGTCCTCTTAAAGAAGTGACACCTTTTTATCTTTCCTTCTCCTTAATCCCCCTGTTGTTACATGGTGTTCATCTTCCTTCCCTCAGCACACAAGAACGTAGAAGCTCTAAAGTTTTAACACCAAACAGAAAGCTAAATTTTATGGAGTAATTTTTAGAAAAGCATAAACAAAAATAAGGGAAGGGCATGCCTCTTGTCGGTCACAAAGGCGAGCCACAGGGTTACACTACAAATTTCCTTTTCCCTGCCTGAGCTATATGAACTGTCTGTCCCTTTATCCCTCAGCCAGTTCTCACTTTATAACTTTCTGTGCTGGGCTCTGTGGTGGTTTGGGTGTTCCCTGTCTCCCCTCNTGGAGGTTCAGCCAGGGGGGTTAAGAAGCAAAGGCGGATCAGCCAAAAGAAAAATGGAGGGTGAGGTTAGAGAGTAAGATGCAGTTCAGCCAGCAGCCCCAGCTCCCCAGCATGTGAAGAGCGAAGTGACTTTATCTCTGTTTTCCTTTCCTTTTTTACATATCTCAGCAAGACTATGAGCAAAGTAGACATCACCATTGTTTTAATTTCACAGCCTATGATCTAGTCCTTCTCACCAAAACATTCTGGCTGGCTTCAAACTAGCACAGGCTCCTTGAGCAGAGCTTACTAGATACCAACCTCTCTATGTGGCTTGGCTCTACATGAATACAAGAGAACCTGTTGCCAAAGAGCTGGGAGCTAGGGTAATACATGGGAGACTTTTGTTGCTTCACTCCAGCTCACAGCAGCAAGTTCCCAAACATGACATGCAAAGGGGTGATAGGAAGAGGCAAGGAGACATGGTTAACTTCACATTGAGCAAAGCTTGTAGAAGGATTATGTAGATATTGGAAGTCAAGGTAAAGGACTTAGTGATAAGAACAATCGTTAAATCAGAGCATGAAATCAACCTAAAGTTCCAGCTACAAGTACAGTATGGAGAGGACCTAAAGCACACCAAGGCCAGTGGAGGCCTGACATCATTGCGGGACTCACTGATGCACATGGATGGCTTGGCCTTCAATGCACATAAAGGTGGCAGTTGTCCAGACATTAAAGCTTTAAATGAAAATGTGTCTGACTGAAGAGCTTTTATCCTGGCAGACAGGAAACAGCATGTCTCTAGCACAAGCAGCTCCCACCCTCCCACTCACAAACATCCTATTACCCCATTTTAATTTTCAATAGCCAAGCAATGCCAGTAGCTTGAGAGACAGAGCAGCAACAACCCAAGAAGCAGCAGCTGGAAAGCTGTACCAATGCAATGTTAATTTGCGTGCAGTGTGACAGGGAGGAAAGTTAAACATTTCTGTCTTCAGGAATGAAAATTACTGTCTTGCTGCTTCATTTCAGTGTCTGAAGGCAAGCACATTGGGAAGCTGCAGCTCCCAGAGAAGGAGCTGCCCAGCAATCTTCTAGGTAACAGCTAGTGCTGTAAAGAGAGAAGCTGCAGCTTAGCAGGGATACAGGCTGTCTTCAGCTGCTCTTGGATAAGCCTCAACATTCTGCTGTATCTACAAAACCAGAAGACACTCAATTGGTGTAAATGTGCATGGTGTCAGTAACTCTGAAGGAGTGGTACCAGTTTATGTAACAGGAGAGCATTAACAATTTTTGTCCTCTATTGGTATGACTGTAACCACAGCAGTATTTTGTTTCAAATAGCCCATAAGCTGCTAGGCCAACTAGTAACTGTACTAACTACCAGTTCTCACAAAATCCTTCACCACACTAAAACATAGGAAGAATAAATTAAACAGAAAATCATAGCTTTACCACTCTGTTTCTCCTGCAAGACCTACACAATATCCTGCAGAGCAAGGAGCATTGGAAAAGTCATTAACACTTCACCCCAAAATGTGGTATTGTATCACTTATGAGTCTGGACTGCAACTTCCTATATCCGTCTTAACAACATAGAATCATAGAATCATAGAATCATAGAATGGTTTAGGTTGGAAGGGACCTCAAGGATCATCCAGCTCCAACCCCCTGCCATAGGCAGGAACACCTCCCACTAGAGCAGGCTGCTCAAGGCCTCATCCAGCCTGGCTTTAAACGCCTCCAGGGAGGAAGCATCCACAACCTCCCTGGGCAACCTGTTCCAGTGTCTTACCACCCTCACTGGAAAGAACTTCCTCCTAACATCCAGTCTAAATCTCCCCTCTTCCAGTTTAAACCCATTCCCCCTCATNAAGGGGGAGAATCCCCTCCCTTGCCCTGCTGGCCACACTTCTCTTGATGCAGCCCAGCACATGGTTGGCTGTCTGGGCTGCATGTGCACACTGCCGGCTCAAAAACAACCTATTCAGATATAAGAAAACCACTGAAGTTCTATTAAATCAGACCTGCAAACAGAGGGTCAAACACTCATACCTAAGCATATCTGTCATTGGCTTTGCGTATCCCTGTGCTATTTCAGTTTACACCAGACTAATAGCTGATCCAGTGAAGGCAGCGTACTGCCTCCTGGTCTCTTCAAAGCACCAGGTCACTGGGTCTTCCACACATACCTTGTACTGTGGTGTGTACCTGGGTGAAGAGAGTATAAAATGCTTCCATTCCAGTTTCAGAGCATGTGGGATCTATTTGTCACCTCCTTCACATGATTAGGAAAAGTAGGAAATGAGACAAAATAAAAGTGCCTTAGCAGAATTTTTAATGGAATTGTGGTCTCCATGCAGCAAAGTCAAAATCATTTAATGAATGTTGATGGTAGCAAGATATGAAATGTTTGGAGATTTGGATGATTTAGGGACCTTTCATTTAGTTTATCTGATATTTCAGATACAGTTTAATGTACTATGCCACGCCATGCTGCAATGTGTAATATATCAGATGAGAAAGATTAAACAATGCGTTTCAACCTAGTCAGAGCTAGTAGTAGCAGTAGTAGTAGTAGTATCAGAGCTAGCTGATAATTCCAGAAGGGATTTTTCTCCATGTAAATAGAAAACACTCTACCAATGCTGTTGCTCTTTGGGAAGAATTCTGAAATGTCAGAATGTTCTGTGCATGGCACTGTGTTTCTGCATTTTGATTGCATTTTATGGTATAGAACTTGGTATGCTGAGTCTGAGGCTAGGACACCACAAATACTGTTAGACTGATGCCAGGAAAAATCCCAAAACTTGTTCCATAAGCAGGTTGACTGCTGTGTTATTGCAAGCTTCCTTCCACTTCTGAGGCCTCAGTTCTGGTATCCTCCTTCTCCTCTCTGATTTGTTTTCTGCCTGACCCTCTCTTGTGCTGGCATAATGGAAGCTAGTGATCAGCCCTAACTGTTTAGTTCTCTGTCTTTTGCCTTATCGCAGATGGACATCCTCATGTGTTTTAGCTTTAAATGAGTTCAAGTTTCTTTTCATCTGCTGGTAATTTAAGGGCTTTGTTACAATAGTCGCTTTCTCTCTCATCACCTGTTCCTTTGATTCTGTTTCAGTGTCAGTCTCCACCCTATCTCCTAACTGCAGGAAAAAAACAACCTCCTCCATACCACAAAAGAACACATTTTGAATGTGACATATTTCCACATTATCTGTGTCTGTGGTGACTGCAATGAATACACACAGAAATCCAGCAACCTCATTTTTTTCACTTTTCTTTTTTTCCCAGAGGTTATGAATTTTGAAGTGTGTGGCTCCAAGAGACCCATAACAACGTCAAGTCACAGTACGGGATCAGAAAAGATGAACGCTATCTGAACTGCTCTACTTACTGCAGTCCTTGCTGTATCAGAAGCTGAACCTCAGAGGCCAGAAGCAGTGCTCTTTGGTATTCAGATTCTGACTAGGATTTGGGCATTTTGACATACTGAAAGATTTCAGTCTCGAACAGACCAGTCTCCTCTGTTATCTTGGGATGTCACCAGACCTCTCTATGACTTTGCAAAGGGAAGTAATAATTCCTGCCTGTCCACTCCAGGATATTTGTGATTTTTTTTTGTTTGTTTGTTTTTACATAGTAGTCTCTACAATGCCAAACACAACAGAACATTTGCCTAGATTTGCATGAATGATGATGTTACAAACACTGTGAACAATTAGGAATAGCCAGGGATACTGTTTCGTGTCATGGCACTTCTTAAGTAGTTGCTATTGCTTTACTGTGACTATGCAAAAATGTACTGAATCACGGACAGAAAGCAGATATCCAAAGCTCTAAGTACAGTCAGAAGATGGCTTCACCTAAATCCTCACTGATGTTTTTAATTTCTGAAAGTATTGGTATGAACAAAAGACTTGGAGCATGCTAAAGAGTGAGTTAATAGTGCAAGCCATGCTCTGCTGTTTATAGTTCTTTGTATGGAGCCATACCTATGCAGTGGAAATTAAAACAGACAAGATGGGGACTGTTGATTTACTGGGCTAATAGTTCTGTGGAGGACGGACACCATGCTGTGTGGTGCAGCAGACAGGATGGAGGGAAGGGATGCCATCCAGAGGGACCTGGACAGGTTGGAGAGGTGGGCACAAGCCAACCTCATGAGGTTCAACAAGACCAAGTGCAAGGTCCTGCATCTGGGTCAAGGCAATGCCAGGCATCAATACAGTCTGGGCAGTGACTGGCTGGAGAGCAGCCCTGAGGAGAGGGACTTGGGGGTGCTGGTGGATGAGAACATCAGCCAGTAGTGTGCATTTGCAGCCCGGAGGGCCAACCAGATCCTGGGCTGCATCAGGAGAAGTGTGGCCAGCAGATCAAGGGAGGTGATTCTCCCCTTCTACTCTGCTCTGGTGAGACCCCAACTGGAGTACTGCATCCAGTTCTGCAGCCCCCATTACAAGAAGGATGTGGATGTGCTGGAGTATGTCCAGAGAAGGGCCACGAGGATGATCAAAGGGCTGGAGCACCTCTGCTAAGAGGACAGACTGAAAGAGTTGGGGCTGTTCAGTCTGGAGAACGGAAGGCTCTGAGGTGACCTTCTTGAGGCCTTTCAGTATCTGAAGGGGGCCTACAAAAAAGCTGGGGAGGGACTTTTTAGGATATCAGGGAGTGACAGGACTAGGGGGAATGGAGTGAAGCTGGAGATGGTAGGTTCAGGCTGGACGTGAGGATGAAGTTCTTCAGCATGAGAGTGGTGAGACAATGTCATGGTTTGCCCAGGGAGGTGGTTGAGGCCCCATCCCTGGAGGTGTTTTAAGGCCAGGCTGGATGGGGCTCTGGCCAGCCTGATCTAGGATAGAGTCTCCCTGCCCATGGCAGGGGGTTGGAACTAGAAGATCCTTGTGGTCCCTTCCAACCCTTACTGATTCTCTGATTCTCTGACAGCTGTATAAGTCAGCTTAGCAGCCATTCAGATAAACTAATGCAGCCAATTTTCCTAGAATAACTCACTCAACAAATTCTCACCAACAGTAGCTGCTAGAAATATTGTGTCCTTTTAGTGCAACTTAAAAACCAAAACAACAACAAACACCAAAACTCAACCAACCAAAACACCACAAAACAAAACAACCAAACAAACATGTGGCCAACAAACAATCAGTCCAAAACACCACAGCAGATATTTCATGAACAGTGGGAGCACTTCCCACACTGAAGACCTAGTTCTGTGAACTTCACTCACTCTGTTCATGCTGTAAAGTACATGAAGTTACAGTGGCAGATTATGAAAATGCTGGTCAAGTTGATATGCTGGTAACAGCCTCCTCCCATCAATGTTGCATCCTGTGCAAATAAATCTACCACTCAGATCTCTGAAATTTCAGCTGACATGAAAGAGCAGATGGCCCATGTCAGGGAATACTAAGGCAACCTGCATAAGGAAGTGCTCTGAATAATTCACAGTTTGCCATCTACTTCCTAGGAAGTCATATGATCTGTACTAACCAGGCACCATGCAGTCTGCCTGTTCCAGTGAAGCAATACCCTGAGACTATGTTCAATTTATCAGTTTATCAATCAAATACCAAGAAACAAATTATTTGCCCAAATCACACAGTGACGCATGTGCTTAATTAGCTGAATCCTTCTTCTTCCTAACTATTGGAAGATGTTCCTAGGAGGGTCTCTCCCCCTTTGTTGAAACAGCTGTACTGTTTTTCTTGTTTCCTTACTCAAATGACCATTCCCTGATGACCAGCAAGAAGTCATACCTGTTTTGTCAGTCAGAGTGAGCTACATTGACCTGGTATTTTTGACTGCCTAGTCTAAATAGTACCTACAGTTATACCTAAGTACAGAGTAGATGCCCTTTAAAACATTCACAGCTGGTTTGCTACACAGCAGGCCCTCTGCTCATGCAACACCAATGTCTGAGAACAAAGCAGCTCTGGGGTTTACTCTGTTTCCTGGTCAAAATAAGTTGAGAGTTTTGATTTTCATGTTATCAGAATGCTGACCTCTCTCTGACTGAGGAAACCTTCTTCCACACATTGGACACTGTCACAGTAAGCTCAAAAAGCAGGCAGAGCAGCTGCAGAGTGCTCTAGGGAGCTGCTGTAGCTACCTGGGATGTTCTCCCAGAGGAGATCAAGATGTCCACACAGGACATTGCTCCTTTAAGCACAAGCACAGATACGGAAACAAAGACCTCCTAGGAACCCTCCTGTCCTCAGATACAAGGAGTTGTTTTTTTTTTTGTAAATAATCATACTTCATAAATAAACTGTGAAACAGATACTGCAGCACTGTCTGAAAAGATTTAAAAGAAGGCGGACATTGCCAGGGTTTGAACAGGATTGAGCAGAGCTGGGCAGAACTAAATAGTCTGAGAAAATAAGGAGAGTAAGCAGGATCGAGTAACTGAACTGATAAGGAGGCACAGCTGCAGAAAAGTGTCATTGGGAGGCTGACAGGGAAGCTGAGGGAGTTCTGAGCTGTGCGGGAAGACAGGCTGGTCAGCCCTAGGAACAAGCAATGTTGTGGCTAAGTTGTTGCAAAGGGGGATTAAGGGGGGTAGTTGGTCAGGTCTGCCTCTGTGTGCACAGCTCATACTCTGCTTCATAAGCCTATCAAAGTACACGCCCCTCTGCCGAACTCCGCTGTATAGGTATCACACTTGGCTTCAATAAACGGATTGACCATTATGCATCACATCGGTGTAAGCCCGGTGTCTCCCTCTCCCGCACGGCCTAGAAGAGAGGCCAACTCGACAGGACATGGTAAAAAATACTAAAAAATACGTCTTGAAGATGAGTACAGACTAGGCCTAAATCTAGGACTTACAGTTTTAGAATCTGATACCTCTCCTATAATTCATCTGGAATGCATCTTGCTCAGTGTATAAAGGGCCCTGTACAGATAAACTAGGTTGGACTGGATGATCTTTGAGGTCTCTTTCGACCTGGTTGATTCTATTCTATTCTATCAACTGTTGGCCTTCAGTGGCATTCCTCACAGTAGTCTGATAAGAATTTATTTTACAGAGATTTCCCAGATTCAGGAATTTGACCTTCCTTAAAAATACTAATGAGATTAGGTCTAGGGTCTCATAAAGGTTTCCTTCGAAGTCTTCTTGAGTTAATGTATATGTGCTAGTTTGAGCCTAGCTAGCATGTTTTGGTGAGAAGAATTAGATGATAGGCTGTAAAATGAAAACAATGGTGAGGTCTACTTCCCTCACAGTCTTGCTGGGATGTGTAAAGAAGAAAGGCAAAACAAAGATTACGGCACTTGCTTCTTCTCTTCGCTGGGGAGCTTTGCCTGCTGGGGAGCTCGTGGCTGCTGGCTGGACTCCATCTTGTTTTCTAACCTCACCCTCCTTTGCTTGGCTGCTTCACCTTGCTTTTTAACCCTTTTGGCCTAACCTCCATTCTTCCTTGGGACTGGGGTAAGGTTGAGAGGGGTAGGGGGAAGGTGAGGGGTGGTTGAGAGCCCCTCCTGGGGACTCAGGTTTCTGGGAGGGGAATTGTGTTTGTATTACCTTTTTTTCCCTTGTATATTTCTGTATATATCTGTATATACTGTAAATATCTGCTTATACATTGTGCCAGCTGTAAATATAAGCTTCATTCAAATTTCCAGAGCTGACTGAGTCTAGTCTGGGTGATTTCTAAAAGTGGGGGGGGCGGGGGACACCCAAACCATCACAGTATATTATTATTCATGTGGTACAATTAGAAGGCATCGTGGTCCTATGATACATAAAAAGACAAGATGATCAGTTGAGTCTCCAATTTAAGACTAAACTTCTTCTATCTCATATCAGCAACCTAAATAAAAGCAGCAAGATATAATGCCCTGGTGTCTTTCAGTTCTGTTCTTCAAACAGGAGACAGTCCTCATACCCTTTGCTGATAGATGAAGGTACATATTTGTTATGACAAGAGGTAACAGCTGTTGCTGTTGTTGTTCTCATACTGTCTTAACTGGGTATTTTGATCCAAACCACAGAGCTAATTCCTGCTCTGTGAAGCTATTTCTCAAAGACCCATCCAGAACTTCAAAGAACTGCATGTATTAAATCATTTGGTCCAGATGAATATTTAATGAATTCTCAATGTTTTGGACACAAAGAACACAGGTTCATATTCATCTCTAATGTGTGGTGGGATGAGAGAAAAACACTAAGTAATATTATGCACATAGCAAATTTGACTGCTGACAAATAGGCTGCACAGAATCCCATAAACTTGCACATGGGAGGATGCACAGTTCAGGTGGACTCTAACACTGCCTCAGCTGGGACAAAGCAGACAACACTGAACAACTTGAGGCATTCAGTGGCAGACAGCTATCTGCATGATAAACTGACAAGTGGCACTAGAAAAATTTATGTTGCTCAGTTCATTTGGACAGGGCTACTGTCTGCTTTGCTTTCTTTCCAGTTCAATCCATAGCTGGAAAGCCAAAGCTTTCTTTTTAAACTCTACTACCGTTATACAGTGCAGAGAAAGCAAGATTCAGAGAAACCATCACTTTGATGGCTGGATTGCAGCTCTGAAAACTGTAGAAGAGAAGCTATGTGTTGCAAAAGTATGTTGAGCCAGTAGGCAAGAGGGAGTGTTTAGCAAGAGCAAGAGCTCACAATTGCTCATCATAATTTGGAACTAGAGTTGCATGTCTACAGCCAAGGTTGAGCATAAATGAAAAGATGCAAGAGCTGGCATTTTTAGGTTGTAGAAGAGGCTATGGTGTGGTGCTATTATATAAAAATCTAGATGTTTGGATTTTTATAAAAAGTGTAAGGTCCTGCACCTGGGTCGGTGCAATCCCAGGCACAGATACAGGCTGGGTGATGAATGGCTGGAGAGCAGCCCTGAGGAGAAGGACCTGGGGGTCTGGGTCGACGAGAAGCTCAACATGAGCCGTCAGTGTGCACATGCAGCCCAGACAGCCAANGAGGGGGAATGGGTTTAAACTGGAAGAGGGGAGATTTAGACTGGATGTTAGGAGGAAGTTCTTTACAGTGAGGGTGGTGAGACACTGGAACGGGTTGCCCAGGGAGGTTGTGGATGCTTCCTCCCTGGAGGTGTTTAAGGCCAGGCTGGATGAGGCCTTGAGCAACCTGCTCTAGTGGGAGATGTCCCTGCCTATGGCAGGGGGTTGGAGCTGGATGATCCTTGAGGTCCCTTCCAACCTAAACCATTCTATGATTCTATGATTCTATGATTCTATGTTTGAGCTTCCTAAGGTACAATGGGATTTGCTATTTTCAAGACCTTGTAGTTTTTAATAGACCTTGTAGATATTTTTTTTAATAGACCTTGTAGGTATTTTCACTGAATTCACAAAGGCAATACTTGGTACAGCTAAAGACAGTTGTAGAAGCAGGTAGAAACAGGAAACAAGGAAAAAGTCATCCCAGGCATGGACAGGTCTCCTTCATCCATCCTGAAGAAATGTTGCTTTTATACTATCTATCCAACCAGTAAGTATTTCCATCCAGTAATTGGTCAATGGCAGGCATACACCGCTTTGCAAAAGACTAGGAGAGCAATTGGAGGTAGACGCTTTCAAAAATCAAATGCCTTGATGGATGCTCTAATTCATCTTTTTAACAGTGGCTGCAATCTGTGCCCAAGTGCCCACTGTCTAATGAAAACTTTACAAAAGAGTCATTGTTTCATCATTTTCATTAAGGCAGCACTGTGCAAGACACAGAAGGCCTTCAGCTGTGTTACGCCACATTAATCTATGCAGAAATTTGTGACCGAGAAGAGCACAGTTCTCAGGCATGATTCCAGGAAAAAAAATAAATCAAACTTCTTTTTTGGTGGCATTTCTCTTCCTGCTGTCTGAATCCACAGAACTGATCAACAGCTCTGAAGCAATTAGGATTTTCTGCAATCTGCTCATCTGACACAGGCCATTGAAACCTAGCTGTTGCTCATACTCCATCCCTTGACTTCGTGAGGCATAAGTTATTCATTTAATCTACCTGTTATTCATTTAATCATAAAGTTATTCATTAATCTACCTGTTGCAGATCAAAAGTCAGAATTATACATGGAGAAGCAAGCTTAATTTTAGTTTCAGCACTGCAATTCCAAGTCAGTGCCAAAGTCTCTCTACTATCTCCCAGGGAATGGTTTGCACTTCTCTCTTTGCAGTGTTATGACTATATCTTTATATTTTCCTAGTAATTTCCTCCTTCAGCTCTCCACTGCCAACTGCATGTCAGACTTTTCAGTACAAGGTTATGAATGCTTTACTGGCCTTTTTCTCTCACTGTTTTTGCAAATATGCAGTGAACAGGATATGCTTCTGTTTCAATGAAGTGAATATTCAGTCTTGGTCTAAATGCCAGTAAAGTGAACCAAGGAAAAGAACAATAATATGAAACACTCAGAAACAATGCAGTTAAAACTAGGCTGACACCTTCCGATCTTTGTTGCATTCTTCATCAAGAGCTCTGAACAAAACAATTTTAAGCAGAGCAGGGGATGCATCTAGCATTATTTTAATAGCAGGGATGCAGTAACTCGTTCAAGATAGGGGAAAGAAAATGTTATGATGCTTTGCACTGGGTCCCTGTAGCTTTGATATTCTTGGACTTTTCATACTGCTTCAAAGGAGAAGGAGTAGTTGCTTGTGATGTTCAGATTAAAAAGGTCTGCAACGCAGGCATAGCTCACATACCAGTCTATTGAAGTTCTGAGAAGCACTGTCATCTGGCACCCAAAATTCTGCTTAATTTCCAGTCCAGCTCACACTACTGAAAATGTGCTATTGATGCTTTAGGGATTTTATTCATCCAGGGACTGCAAAATCCTTTGCAAAATGTTGGTAAAAAGGTAGACAATGTGTTAATAAGCATAGAAGTCATCCACGATTTAAAGGCTTTTCTCGTAATACTTCAAGGCATTAATTGCATACAAAGAGCCCACTGAATGCTCAACAGTCAGATTTTATGGGCAATAGATCACTTTTGCATTGTTACAACATGCTGACAGCTAATTATAATAGCTTAGCTATAAAACCACCATCTTCCTTAAAGAGTGGGTCACAGCCAGCCTTCAGAACAATCTAACTGAGACATTGCTATTTTGCTCTCAGGGGACCTCTCCATGGCTATTCCTAAATGGCTTTTTCCTTCATATTTTGCAGTATTTTGCTTGCTTCCCAGTTTACCAGTGAACAACAAAGACTCTATATTGAGCCACCTGTTAGGGAAGTCCTTGATTTGATTCAAAATATATTTATACAGCTAAAGACATTGTTTGGTGCTGAGCAAATATTTCTGGAATGATAAAGATTTAATCTCAGGGGAATATTATGCAAGTAGTATGTGATAGGTAGGTGAGCTGTTAAGATCTGTGTCCTCACAGTACAAATGAGTTTGGGTGCATGTGGGCAGAAGAAGCAGAAGTGGCTACTAAAACATGGGAAATAAAGCTGGATTATTTAACAACAACAATAATAATGATGCTAAGAAACAATACGTTTTCATCTGAATCAAACAGCACAAAATATTAAGCAAAGCTCTCAAGAAAAGTTGTTTAGAGAAATAGGAAACATTTGCCACAGTCTGAAATACTACATATGTCATTGGTAGGAAAACAGTTAAATGTGAAGATCTCTCCTAAATCAGGGTCACCTATTCAGTGAGTCAAATTGATTGATAACTTTTTGAAATCAGCATAATGATAAATAAGTCAAACTTGGCCCACTGAATTTAACCCTAGATGTCAGCTTTACACCGTGAAAACAAAAGACTAAAGTATGTGAAGTATCTCAAATGCAGAGCCACTGAAATAAGTATCACAGAATCTTTCTGTTGCAGCTGCCTGGGAGGCTTTGTCTGGCTATTCAGTGTCAAACATTGTGTCAAAACATTTCCTTTGTGGTAAAAGTCAAAATAGTCCTTAATAGTCAAAATCAAGGGAAGAGAGAAGCACGTTTCTGAACTCCCAATCTTCTTCACAGCAACTATGCAGTATTGTCTTCTTTATGGATTGCTGTGTGGTCATGAAGACTGATGTTTAAAAGTTAGGCTGGCATTGCTTACCTTAGAAGACGATAATCTTAGGAAGAAGAATTGGTGAAGTTATGCTAATAATGTCTACCTTAAGATAAGAGCATACTGAGATAAATGGCTAAAGGGGAACCTTATCAAGGATGAAAGATTGGAGATTCCCCAAACACCAGACCTGCATCCTTAAGGATTAACATAGTTTGGTAAAGTCAGCAAAGCTTTCCAAACTGGTACTCTGATGTTGAACTTACCTCATTGTACCACCAGCACAATGCAAAAAATCATATGTCCTAGCTAGGGAAGCCCCATACCCAAACAAGCCTCTTATCCTCTCAGCATGTCCAGTAAATTCAATGGTAAATGATGAAGCAAAAAAGAAACTAAGCAATATCTAGTTAGTAGGCATTGATGTTAGGCATAGCTAATACATTTTACTGTACAAATATCCACTGAAAATTTCAGACTACATGCTAGATTTGTGGAATTACCACCTAGCACCCTTCTGTGTGCAGAAATGGAATAGAACAAGTATTTTGACTCTCTCTGTTGATTGGCTTTTGCACACCAAATAAAGAATTCAGATTTGAGACAACAGTTAAAATCATATTTACCAGAGGACAGAAAATCCAGTAACAAGATCATCTTCAGTCCAAATAGCACTACATGAAAAGCCAGAGCACTGCTTCAAAAGAATCAGCTTTCACGGATGAAATAATGTCTGACATAGACTGCCAGAAATAATTGCACCTAATGAATGGAGTGAGAACACAATGGAATGTGTCATAACTTGGTCAGCTTAGGCAATTTCAGTTTGATTATTATGTGCAAATGATACTTCCTGATCCACAAAGCAAACTCTCCAAATCAGACACTAAAGGCAGTGTTGTGCTGTCTGTTACTGGTGCTGAGAAAGGCCAATCACACGCTGTCAGATTTTAAGTAACACTCTGAGAAGTGGCGAGACTCAGGCCTGCAGATGGTGGGTAACCAAAAAGATGGGGAACCCTCTCCTTCTGTCAGAATCCTTCCAACACACATTACTTCAGAGCTGGGAGCTATCACAAGTCTCATTGGCACAGGAGCTCTATCGAGTGACTACACCAGTATCTGCACAGCTTAGGGGCAAGTGAAAGGAAGGAGGAGAGGAAATGCCCCAAACCTCTGTCTCAAGTGACTTGTGGTCACATATTTCACAGGAGTCTGCATATTTGCTCTGCACAGAAGTAGTGGCACTCTTAAAGCATCACATCTTCCCTACAGTAGCCTTCACAGAAGGAAACAACGTAAAGAGAAGGTGCTTCTCTTTTACGCAGTCTGCCCTCAACACCTCTGGCCATATCTGGAAGAGGTAAATGCTACAATGTATTGTGAAATGAGAGAATTTGGGCTAAAAAAAGTCTTTGAGTTCTCTACACAACTATCTACTGACATCAGTGGAAGTGGCTGGCTCCCAGAGTGAATCTCTCCACACTTCACAAGTAAACACAAGGAGCGGCTGTGGTGTACTAAAACTCACTTCTTAGTCACCATGTGTTGTCTGTAACCAATAACATGGCCCATTTTTCGAGTAGTGCCTTTGAAATATGACCTTTCTTTCACATCTCCCCAGCTTCTACTGCTTGAATATTCTTCAGGTTTTGTGAAAATATTCACATTTGCTTTGAAATGTAAACAAATTCCTGCCATCAAGACAAAAACCTACAGCTTTCAATGTCAAAGGCAGATTACTATTTCTCCATTATGCTCTATGTAGATGCTTTCACAGTACTTATCATAGAATGGGAATCCTTCACAAATATGCAGTATTTCCTATTCCAAATATTAAAAAATGAACCTGCCTCAACAACCATCACACTTTAAAAATATTGGTTCTATTCATCTGCCCTGTAGTTTTAACTTTTTGAGTGGTCTTTTTCCCTTCTCATGTCATGATCAGAAGTACTTGTACATTGAAAACAAAGGCATATCACTCCAGAAAATCCTTTCTCAGTACCTATGGGTGCTGAGAAAAAACAAACAAACAAACAAACAAAACATAGCAATTTTTTAAAAATCATAACAGCATCAGCCTCCTTGCTTTCCTGGGAACACAGGCAGCCAAACTTTTGCTTTTCTTCTCCTCTGCTGGGATGAGGCAGAAGCTGTAAGTTTGCTCTACTCGGCAGCAGAAATAGCTCGGGCCACACAGAAAACACAGAGCAGCTAAAGATCTGTAGGAGAAAAATCCCAGTGGCCACATCAAGTCCTCTCAGTAGAATCTGGAGGAGTTTTTAAAAGGATTTTACTGTATTCTTGTTCTGTTCTAAAACTTCTCCCTAAGCACTGTGTTTTGGCTTATGTTGGAGAAATGAGCTTTAGAGTCTGACCAAATGTGTCTTTTCTTGTGCTCTTGCATAATAGGGGAGGGAGGAGAGAAATTCTGTGGTCTGTCCTCACAAAGGGACAGACCACTCACTGCTTTAAAATACCCACTCTTTGACCCACTTACACATATCAATGTATCCATGCAGGAGTGCATGGAGTATTGTTTTCTTCTGGCTTAATGGCTTGGAGATACGGCTCCTTCCTTTAGCACACTGCCATCTATTTACACGCTTCGGTCATTAGTTCAAGAACGCCACCACTGGCAGATAAAAAGACTACTTGGAAAGGAAAATATTGTCTTAATTGCTAACTGCAAGCAAGCTCCTTCCCCTTCAAGCACTGATCCACTTAACTAAACACATGCACATGGTTCCTATGTGCTGACTTGCAAAACCATTGCAAAATACAGGAAGGAGAAGAAAGGCAATGTGATTTTGCTGACTGGAAGGAGAAGGCAGAGCCATCGGTCCTGTCTCTGAGAGCTACACTAACATGTGAGGCAACTGGACACCCACAAAGCAGTAAGACTACTCTTAATGAACAGATTATTCTTCAGTTTTGTCATAATAAGCATCACAATTTTTTGATAAAATAATGGCAACTAGGAGGAATCAGGACTCTTGACAGTAGCTATCTGTGACAGGGTCCTTCCAGAGACATAGTACCTCCTCAGGTAAGGCAGAATGGAGTTCATAGAATCACAGAATCACAGAATCAACTAGATTAGAAGAGACCTCCAAGATCATCCAGTCCAACCTAGCACCCAGCTCTATCCAGTCAACTACACCATGGCACTAAGTGCCCCATCCAGGCTTTTCTTGAACACCTCCAGGGATGGTGACTCCACCACCTCCCTGGGCAGCCCATTCCAATGGCAAGTCACTCTCTCTGCGAAGAACTTCCTCCTAACATCCAGCCTGTACCTCCCTGACACTTGAGACTGTGTCCCCTTGTTCTGTTGTTGGTTGCCTGGGAGAAGAGACCAACCCCCACCTGGCTACAACCTCCCTTCAGGTAGTTGTAGACAGCAATGTGGTCACCCCTGAGCCTCCTCCAAGCTAAACAACCCCATCTCCCTCAGCCTCTTCTCAAAGGGCTGCGTTCCAGGCTTCTCACCAGCTTCATTGCCCTTCTCTGGACACATTCCAGCACCTCAACATCTCTTTTGAATTGAGGAGCCCAGAACTGGACACAGTACTCAAGGTGTATCTTGACCAGTGCTAAGTACTCTCTTCAGGTACTGGAAGGCTGCTCGAAGATACCCCAGAGCCTTTTTTATCCCTGGCTGACCAGTCCCAACTCACAGAATGACATAATATATCCGGGTGGAATAGACCTCTAAGATATCTAGTCCAACCTTTGACTGAAGGATTAACACTAATCCATGTCCCTAAGCACCAGAAATACTCGAACTCCACCACTGCCCCAGGCAGACCATTCCAATGTTCGATAACCCTCTCAGTGGAGAAGTACCTCTCAATATACATCCTAGACTTCCCCTGGTGCAGCCTGTAACCATTTCCTCTAGTCCTGTTGTTCGTCATCAAGCAGAAGGGGGTGGCCTCTTCCTTGCTCCATCCTCCCTTCAGGTAGCTGCAGAGAGCAGTAAGGTCTCAGTTCATCCTCTTCTTCTCTAGACTGAACAATCACAGCTCACTCATATGCTCCTTGTAGGTTATTTGCTCCAGGCCCTTCACGAGCTTCACTGAGCTTCTCTGGGCTTGCTCCAGCACCTCAATTTTCTTCCTACAGTGAGGGGTCCAGAACTGAACACAATACTCTAGGTGTGGCCTCACTAGTGGTGAGCACAGATGGATGGTCACCTCCCTGTTCCTGCTGTCCACCATATTTCTAATACAATCCAGGATGCCATTGCTTTCTTGACCACATGAGCACACTGCTGACTGATATTCATTTGTCTACAAACCAATATCGCCAGGNTTGACCAGTGCTAAGTACTCTCTTCAGGTACTGGAAGGCTGCTCGAAGATACCCCAGAGCCTTTTTTATCCCTGGCTGACCAGTCCCAACTCACAGAATGACATAATATATCCGGGTGGAATAGACCTCTAAGATATCTAGTCCAACCTTTGACTGAAGGATTAACACTAATCCATGTCCCTAAGCACCAGAAATACTCGAACTCCACCACTGCCCCAGGCAGACCATTCCAATGTTCGATAACCCTCTCAGTGGAGAAGTACCTCTCAATATACATCCTAGACTTCCCCTGGTGCAGCCTGTAACCATTTCCTCTAGTCCTGTTGTTCGTCATCAAGCAGAAGGGGGTGGCCTCTTCCTTGCTCCATCCTCCCTTCAGGTAGCTGCAGAGAGCAGTAAGGTCTCAGTTCATCCTCTTCTTCTCTAGACTGAACAATCACAGCTCACTCATATGCTCCTTGTAGGTTATTTGCTCCAGGCCCTTCACGAGCTTCACTGAGCTTCTCTGGGCTTGCTCCAGCACCTCAATTTTCTTCCTACAGTGAGGGGTCCAGAACTGAACACAATACTCTAGGTGTGGCCTCACTAGTGGTGAGCACAGATGGATGGTCACCTCCCTGTTCCTGCTGTCCACCATATTTCTAATACAATCCAGGATGCCATTGCTTTCTTGACCACATGAGCACACTGCTGACTGATATTCATTTGTCTACAAACCAATATCGCCAGGTTCCTCTGCAAGTTGCAACTTGCCAACCACACATTCCTGTATCTGTTGCTTACCATGGGGTTGTTGTGACCTAGGTGCAGGACCTAGCACATGGCAATGTTGAACTTCATACAGGTAGCCTTGGCCCATAGGTATAACCTATCCAGATTCCACTGTAAATGTTCCCTGTCCTCTAGCAGAGTGACACAGTCACCCAGCTTGGCATCATCTGCAAACTTACTGAGGGTACACTCAATCTCTTCATCCAGATCATTGATAAAGATAATACATTTTGTAAGCATAAAGAGATATCCACTGTCTTCTTCAAACACTGACTTCTAATGCTAGACATGGGGAAAAAAAATCAAAACAGAATCTCAGAGCTGTGAGCTCACTTTTTAATTCTGAATTAGACACACAGTTACTGCAGCTGTACGGCAAACCAGATCCTTGAATGTACAAAATGGCACAATGGCCACCCCACTGCAAATTCCAAACATGCTAATATTTTGACAAATTATAGAAACACGTTGATAGTGTTGTAAGGGACAGCTCCATCTTCTTGAAAATAACACACCATAACACTTGAATACTGAGATGACACCTGAAACATTTTCTTGTGTGAAGCAGCAATGCTTATAAAATACATTTATCCCCATACACAGCAGAGATGGAAAATAGGGTCCTCCAGAATTCCAGCCAAACAATATGTATTCAGCAGCTTCCATGCATGTCAAAGACAAAAATAAACCTTGCTTCCATTTCAAATGTATAGGGAGATGCTATTCCTGACTCCTAACTACAGGCACAATCACAGTGTGACTTGAATTACAGATTCCTGCCTGTCTCAATGGAGAGAAGAGTAAACTTAGTATAAGGCTGTGAGGTTTTGCTTACTCCCAAGTTTTCTTTCTGTACTGATCCTTCCCTCACTGTCCTTGCAGTGATGGCCAGGAGTACAAACACAGAATTATTGACTTTGGCTCTTTGATCAGAATATGTCGAAGTCTCACTACTGGAACACAATGCAAGCCTCAAATGGCTACAAGCTGTGGAGGGCAAGCAGAGCATATATCTGATGTGATTGGAGTTTAGATTTCACCTTTTGCTATCCATGTTTTCAATCTGAGAGAAGAACAATGCTGAGTTTTTCTTGTGACTTTTCTTAATATATGTCAAAGATGCCATTTTCACAGAATCATAGAATCACTCCGATTGGAAAAGGCATTTAAGATCATAAAATCCAACCATTAACCTAGCACTGCCAAGTCCACCACTAGATCATGTCTCTATGCACCACATCTACAAGTTTCTTTAACACCTCCAGGGATGGTGGCTCAGTGGCTTCCCTGGGCAGCCTGTTTCAGTGCTTAGCACCACTTTTAGTGAATAAATTGGCCCTTGCTTAGCACCACTTTTAGTGAATAAATTGGGCCTTACATACAAACTCACTTGGCACAACCTGAGGCCCTTACTTCTTGTCCTAACACTTGTTACTCAACAAAGGGTCTAATGTCTGCTTCACCACAACCTCTTTTGAGGCAACTGTAGTGAGCGATGAGGTCTCCTCTCAGTCTCCTCCAGGCTAAACAATCCCAGTTCCCTCAGCTGGTCCTCACAAGACTTGTTCTCCAGCCCCTTCATGAGATTCATTGCCATTCTCTGGACATGCTCCAGAACCTCCATGTCTTTCTTGTAGTAAAGGCCCAAAACTGGACATAGTATTCTAGGTCTAGCCTCATCAGTGCCAATACAGGGGCACAGTCACTTCCCTACTTCTGTTGGCCATGCTATTTGTTACTCAGGCCAGGATGTTACCAGCCTTCTTGGCCATCTGAGCACAATTCTGGCTGTCAATTAGCAACCCCATGTCCTCTTCTGCTGGGTAGCTTTATAGCCACTTTACCGAGGGCCTGTAGCCTTGCATGGGGTTGCTGTGACACAAATGCAGGACCCAGCTCTAGATCTTGTTAGTAGATTGGCTATACAATTGGCCTTGACCCATGGATCCAGCCTGTACAGGTCCTTTTGTAGAGTCATTCTGCTCTCAAGCAGATCATTTGCAAGGGTACTGAGAGTACACTCAATCCCCTCATCCAGATCATTGATATAGATACTATACAGAACTGGCCCCAAAACTGAGCTCTGAGGAACATCAATTATGGCCAGCTGCCAAGTGGATTTAACTCCATTCACCACAAATCTCTCTCCCTCTGGACCTGCCTACCCAGACAATTTTTTAGCCAGTAAACTGCCCACCCATACAAGCCACGTGCAGCCCATTTCTCCAGGAGGATGCTGTGGAAAACAGAGTCAAGTGCTTTACTGAAGTCTAGTAAGCATACACAGCCTTTTCCTCATCCACTAAGTGGGTCACCTTGTCATAGATGAAGATCAGGTTAGCCAAGCAGGACCCACCTTTCATAACCCATGCTGACTGGGCCTGTCACAAAGGGCAACAAAGGGCAATGAAGCTGGTGAAGGGTCTACACAACAAGTCTTAAGAGGAACAGCTTATGAGGAGTTGTTCAGTCTGGAGAAGAGGAGGCTGAGAGGAGACCTTGTTGCTCTCCACAACTACAGGAAAGGAAGTTGTAGTGAGGTGTAGGTTGATGTCTTCTCCCTAGTACCAGACAACATATCAAGAGGAAATGGCCTGAAAGTGTGCCAGGGAAAGTTTAGATTGGGTATTAGGAAAAAAAAATTACTAGAAGAGTGGATAGGCATTGGAACAAGCTGCCCAGGCAGGTGGTTGAGTTGCCATCCCTCAAAGGGTTAAAAAAGCTTGTAGACATAGTACTTCAGCACATGGTTTAATGGCTATGGTAGTGTTAGGCTGGTGGTTGGACTCAATGATCTTATAAGTCTTTTCCAGCCTATGATTCTGAGGTTCTGTAAACGTTTGTTCACCTTCAACATGCTGCACGATGGCACTGAAGATGATCTGCTCCATAACCTTCCCTGTGACAGAGTCAGGCTGTTGTCTCCTAGATCCTCTTTCCAGCCCACCTTGTAGATGGGTGTCACGTTTGCTAGTGTCCATACAAGCAAGGCCTCCTCAGTTAGCCAGGACCTGGTGGGCACTTCCACTAGCTTCCTCAAGTACTGTTGGGTGGATCCCACCCAGTCCCATAGATGTGTATGTCTAAGAAGTGCAGCAAGTCACCAGCCATTCACCCTTGGATTATGGGAGCTTCATTTTGCTCCCTACCTTCCAGGTCTGAGGGTTGAGTACCTGCAGAAGAAACAGTCTAACTATAAAAGATGGAGGCAAACTAAGTGCCAAAGTATTACACTTTCACATGTAATAAATCTGCTTTGGTTTTGCTAAGAAAAATGAGAAAAGAACCCAACACATTTGAGTACAAAGACCCAAGGGGAGAAAGAAGAAAATACAAAACTACTTGAATCACCACAACAAACCAATTTCCTTCAGAGCCTTCAATATTCCTAGCCAGAGGTAACAGAGCTCATGAAGGTTAAGAACACTGAATTGTGCATGCAGAATAATTCACAGTAGGCTCAAGGCACAGAGATGGAATCGGGTTTCAAGTCTGAAAACACAGGGATCTGGAAACACAGCTCATAGGATTATGAAGCCTGTGAAATGCTAAACTGGATACAGTTAACACCACAAGTTTTTACTAAAGCCAAATTCCTCTCAAGATCCAAAGAATTTGGTTCAAAATCTTGCAATCTTACTCAACCTCTGTGAAGACATGAAAAGAGTTTTCACAACTAGCAATCTCTCTTCAAATGCCACTACTACTAGTTTGAGGCCTTCTTATTTGGCATGATAGGTAAGGGAAAACTGCCATGCCTTCACTGAAATATTATGCTTCCTTGTGGAGACAGAAGTCTAAGTGAATGGGCAAACTGTACTCTTTCCTCCTCCATTCTATTGGGAGAATTATGGAAGAATCTCTCTTTCCAGAGTGTATAGGACAGCAGACCAGGCCAATTACAGGGTTAAGGAAGGCAGCAAGAGTGGTTTGTTTGGTTTTTTTTTTCTCTATGCTGGGCCCCCCAGTTTAAGAGGGACATTGAGATGCTTGAACATGTCCAGAGAAGGGCAACAAGGCTGGTGAGAGGCCTCGAGCACAGCCCTATGAGGAGAGGCTGAGGGAGCTGGGATTGTTTAGCCTGGAGAAGAGGAGGCTCAGGGGTGACCTTATTGCTGTCTACAACTGCCTGAGGGGTGGTTGTAGCCAGGAGGAGGTTGCTTTCTTCTCTCAGGCAGCAAGCACCAGAACAAGAGGACACAGCCTCAAGCTACACTAGGGGAAATTTAGGCTTGAGGTGAGGAGAAAGTTCTTCACTGAGAGAGTCATTGGCTACTGGAATGGGCTGCCCAGGGAGGTGGTGGAGTCACCGTCCCTGGAGCTGTTCAAGGCAGGATTGGATGTGGCACTTGGTGCCATGGTCTAGCCTTGAGCTCTGTGGTAACAGGGTGGACTTGATGATCTATGAGGTCTCTTCCAACCTTGGTAATACTGTGACACTGTGATACTGTGTGATACAGTCCTAGAGCAGAACAGTTCTTTACCCTGCCTTGCAGCCATTTGAGTATTCCCAGATCCACCAGGACTGGAAACAGCAATCATATTCCAAACTGGCAGATTGTGCTCTCCCCATTTGACGCTCCATTTGACCTATAGACAGGAACAGAAGACGCAGCAACGTAAAGATTAATTTATCAAATTAGAAGCTAATTGGATCTGCGGCTGTTTCATGTATCATTATGGTTGCCTTTTCTGCATTGCACCCGAGTTTTGCAAGATTAAAATATCTCTGTAAAAATCACATTTCTGTTACAATGTTTTCTCAAAAAGCTCCATTTATCAGAAAGGTGCTCAGAATTAAAAACATAATTTAAATGTTCTGCCTACATGGCGTGGCCTAAAGAGTCAAACTAACCTAAACCACTTTGGCAGAAAGAGGTTAACGTTTAAAAAAAAAAAAATAAAGCTCTCCTGAATTTTCCAAAGTGCTTTGTCTTAGTTAAAAAATATATGTCCTCTATGGTGCCTTGCCAAGCTTCAATTTCCACCAGTGCGTAGCCAAAGGCTCTCCGGGATGTGTCTCAGAGGCAGATTTCTCTTGATGAAAAGTGCAAATATTGTTCAGCAAATAGAAAACTACCTTGGAATTATGGTCGAGCCTCTGTTGAAACCAGACTGAAAGACTGCACGAACTGGAAAATCAGATTTGCCCATGTCTTTAATGAAGCATAACGCAAGTGACCCATCAGCTGCAGAACAAGTCGTATCCTTGAGAGGGAGTCCTGCTTGTTCTTGTCACACAGCTCCCTCTATCAGTACGCAGTAATTCATGCACAGGGACAAAGCTGAAATAGTTGGCAAGCATTTAAAACAAAACAAAACAAAACTAAACGCAAATTCTGCCACCTAGTGATCACAGAAAATTAATCTACAGTTTATGAATGAGCTGAGAGATGATCGGCTCAGACAGCTACAACTGTGCCACAGCTGGTGTATGGGAATTGCCGTAATGCCTTCAGTAGCCATGGCTCACTCAGGCAGTCTGTCTCGCATGCTCAGAGGAAGGAGTGTACACTGGACAGCAGTTCATGAGAAGGATGACCAAGCCACTGCGTTGATGCCTAGTCTCAAAGTTCATTCCTCAGCACACGCACACTAGAACTGCTGACCACTCTAGACCTTGTCTTCAGGGAACGCAGTAAGTCTGGCCTGCACACATGCACAACACCCCAGAGGGGAAGGCAGAAGACACTGCTATTCTTACCTAGTCCTTTGTCTTACTGGACAATGACCCTGATTTGGACCCCAACACTCTGGCATATGTGAAGTGGTTTGGACTTTCCTGTGCTTGGAATTCATGCAGGGAAGACTTTAAGTATCAGCTCAAATTGAAGCTTCACAGCACTGTTCTCCACATGAACTGCCAGCAATCAACATGCTCTATCTCTGAAGCACACTGGCCACAGAGTGAGTCAATGTAATTTCCTAAATGTCAGATGGAGTCCTCTGAGCTGAGCAGCACATGAAAAGATCATCATCTGCATCTAGTGGAAATCTATGTGCTCTTCTCTCCCTGGGATGTTGTGTTGTCCTGTGCCATATGTGCATTAACTAGGTGAAGACAAAGCATTTAGGGTGGAAAGGTTGCTGTGCTCTCTCTTACAAAGGGAAATGGCAGACAGCATGGTGTTTGCAGAGCAAAGCATGTGGATTAAAGCAACAGCTTGTACACGTTCACCTTGGAAGCTTTCCTAGACTACACAGGTGTAAACTCATTGCTACTTGCTGCATTTTTCAGTACTTACCTATAGCAAAACACTTGTCAAAGCTTTTGTAAAGGGGATGGCAAATGGACAGAAAACTAAGATGCAAAAAGCTAAGGAGCTACCAGGCCAGTATTATTAATAAATAAAGTCTGCAATTAATCATTAAAAACTTGGCAGGAACTGAGCTGTAAACAGAATCCAGGATTGCTATCTCCATTTTCCTTCCTCTAAGGACTTGAAAATCCTTTGTCTGTAGGTAGTTTTGCATCTGCTTTACATCTTCTGCAATTGTCCAATAAAATGTTACTGGAAGTAAAGTTTTGGTTTCAGGCACCTGGTTTGTTTTTCTTACACATGTGCACCTCAGCATGAGAACCTAAGGAACTAAAATAAAGTCAGAAGAGAGTTCAGTTCAGTGTTTTCAGAACCTCGTCTCTCATACAAATATTCATCCTTGTCCCAGGAAAATAAAGCTAACTATTCAGGAAGATGTGTTTACTGCCCTTAACATTAGCAAGTTCCCTGGTTGAAGCTATAGCGTTTACACAGAGCTTTTTCAACTGTGAGCTGGAAAAGGAAAAAAAAAAAAAAAAAAGAAAGGTAAGTAAAACAGAAAGCATTTACTCTTTTTGATGACTGACAGACTTCATATCACACAACTACTTATAAAAATATCTGGAAGCCATTCCCTCTTTTTTTTGTACAGAAACATGGAATAGAAAGCAGCTGGGATTATCACAGTAATACTGTAAAATATATTTATTTGTTTGTTTTCTTCTCCATACAGCCATACAAAATAGAAATGCTACATTCTTGGTGATTAAACCATTTACCGGAAAAACTAATCATAGCAATATTCTAGTAGAACAGTGAAAGATACCAGATTCTTGTTCCACATTATGCGTGTTTTACCTCCAGCTCCAACTGGTTCCTCAGCCTGTCCTGGTTTGTTCAGGAATGGACATTCTGCCTACTATTTGAAAGCAGAATCACTAAGGAAGTGTTTGTTTCAATAACAAATCCAATTCAGAAAAAAGCAGTGAGTGGAACATGGAAAGTTACATGGATACCTGAGCAGATCCAGAAAATGTTTTGATTCTCACCTTCTTTTAAGGAACCAAATGGTGCAGCAAGTCACTGAAGAAAGCAGCTTTTCCTTATGGTCACAATGGAGCTGGGTGTAGAAAACCAAGCAGTCCATCTAAAATGTTGTGATGGTTTGGGTGTTCCCCCCACCACCACACTTTAGAAATCACCCAGACTAGACTCAGCCGGCTCTGGAAATTTGAATGAAGCTTATATTTACAGCTAGCACAATTTACAAGCAGATATTTACAGTATATACAGTTATAGACAGAAATATACAAGGTAAAAAGGTAATTACAGACACAACTCCCCTCCCAGAAACCTGAGTCCCCAGGAGGGGCTCTCAACCACCCCCTCACCTTCCCCTTACCCCTCTCAACCTTACCCCAGTCCCAAGGAAGAATGGAGGTTTGGCCAAAAAGGATTAAGAAGCAAAGGTGAAATCAACCAAAGCAAATGGAGGGTGAGGTTAGAAAGCAAGATGGAGTTCAGCCAGCAGCCACAGCTCTCCCCAGCAGGCAGAGCTCCCAGCGAAGAGAGAGCAAGCAAGTGATCTAATCTTTGTTTTGCCTTTCTTCTTTACACATCTCAGCAAGACTGAGGGAAGTAGACACCATTGTTTTCATTTCTCAGCCTATGATCTAATTCTTCTCACCAAAACATGCTAGCTAGGCTCAAACTAGCACAAATGTTCAATGCAGGTAGGATGTCCTTGAAACAAATGTCTGTGCAGCTTTTGTTTTTTTGAACCATGCTGTCCTACATGTCCAAATGAAGGATCAAAAATTCAACAATTAGCCTGGATGAATATTCCTGGAACTAAACCACAAATGATCCATAAACGACTCATGAATTTTCATTTCCTATTTGCCATTAAGAGATATGAATTTCAGAGCTAATACTACGTCTTGCATGTATGTGTGTGGTGCTGGTGCTGGTTGTTGTTCATTTGAAATAGAAGTGAACCAAAGCACAGATGCCTCTAGAAGATATTCATTAAAGAGTGTCATAGGGGATTCACTTCTGAGAGGACCAGAGGGACCAATATGTCAGGCAGACCCCTTTCATAGGGAGGTGTGCTGCCTACGTAGACCCTGGGTTAGGGATGTTGCTAGGAAAAATCCTAGCCTGGTGTGGTCTATGGACTACTACCCATTATTGATCTTCCATGTAGGAGGAGAAGAAATAATGACTGTTAGGCCTAGAACAATCAAAAAAGACTTCAGGGCCTTGGAACAAGTGGTACAAGACTCAGGGGCACAAGTCATCTTCTATTATTCCAATCAATGCCAGAGACTCTGGATTAAGCAGCCTCATACAGTCTTTTAATACATGGCTCCATGGATGGTGTCACCACCATAAATTTGGGTTCTTTGACAATGGTCTGATCTGTACAGCACCAGGGTTGTTGGCATCATCTCTGTTGAAGGGGGAAGAGACTGCAAGGCTAGTTGACAGGGCTTTAATAGGCTGTGAAGGAGGAGCGGTACAAAATCATCAGGCTTCCATGTGGCAAGGTGTGGGAGGACACACCAGTGTGGGAGCCATGGGGGACTAGTAAGGACTCTCAATCTGCTGCCCAGAAGCATGCTGGGGACAAAATAATGCAGTGAAAGTGTTGCAGAGATGAGCCAGATCCCCTTCAGGTAGTGAAGACATGATGGGTAGAAATAGCTACAGAGGTACCAGAGCACAGACAGGTGGGATCTGACCCTAGGATTGGAATACAGACTGAGAAAAGAGTTCCCAAAGATCAGGGTAAGGGAAAATCAGTCAGTAAGTCAGCTCCAATAAAGGCACAACTAAAATGCCTCTACACTAATGCAAGGAACATGGGAACAAACAAGAATCGCAAATATGTTCAAGTCTACAGGGTTATGATGTCACTGGCATCATTGAGACATTGTGGGATTGGATCTTGGGGATAGATGGTTATAGACTCTTCAGGAGGGACAGGCAGGGGAGAAGGGGAGGGAGTGTTGCCCTCTACATCAATGATAAACTAGAGTCCATGGAGCTCCACCTGGGGATGTGCAATGCAAAAACAGAGAGCTTATGGGTAAAGGTTAAAGGGAAGGCAGAGGAAGGTGACACCATAGTAGGAGTCTGCTACAGATTTCCTGATCAGGAAGGCAAAGCAGATGAGACCCTTTACAAACAAATAGGAGAAGCTTCATGATCACAGACCCTGGTTCTCATGGGAGACTTCAATCACCCTGATATCTGTTGGAAGAACAATATAGCAGAACACCAGCAATCTAAGAGGTTCCTGGAATGCACTGAAGATAACTTCCTCCTTCCAGTGATAGAGTAACCCACAAGAAAAGGCACTCTGATGGACCTAGTCCACACCAACAAAGAGGGGCTGGTGAGTGAAGTGCATTTGAAGGGTAGCCTTGGCTGCAGTAACAATGAAATATTAGAGTTTAAGATCATCAAGGCATCAAGGAGGGTGCATAGCAAATTCACTGCTTTGGACTTGAAAAGAGCAGATTTCAACCTCTTCAGGAACCTCCTTGGCAGGGTGCCATGGGGAAAAAGGAAGGAAGGAGGGCCCAGGAAAGTTTGTCAATGTTCAAAGGTCACCTCCTCTAGGCCCAGGAGCAAAGTGTCCCAGAAGAGGAAGGCAGGTAAGAATGCCAGAAAGCCTGCATGGATGAATAGAGAGCTCCTGGACACACTTAGATGCAAGAAGAAAGCCTACAGAGAATAGAAGCAAGGACAGGTAATCTGGGATGAACACACAGAAATTGTTCATGCAACCAGAGCTCAGGTTAGGAAAGCTAAAGGACAGCTGGAATTAAATCTGGCTAGGAACATTAAGGGGAACAAGAAGAACTTCTTCAGGTATATTAGTGAGAAAAGGAGGATTAGGGAGAATGTGGGACCCTTCCAGAAAGGAAATGGAGACCTGGTGACAAAGTATATGGATAAGGCTGAGGTGCTCAATGACTTCTTTGCCTCAGTCTTCAACAGCAAGGGCTCCAACCACAATGCCCAAGTCCCAGAGGGCAAAAGCAAGGACTGGCAGGAGGAAGACTTGCCCACTATAACTGAGCACCTAAGGAATCTGAATGTGCACAAGTCCATGGGGCCTGATGAGATCTACCCATGGGTCTTGAAGGAACTGGTGAATGAAGTTGCTAAGCCACTGTCCATCATATTTGAAAGGTCATGGCAGACTGCTGAAGTTCCTGCTGGCTATAAAAGGGGAAACATAATGCCCATCTTCAAGAAGGAAAAAAAGGATGACCCTAGGAACTACAGACCAGTCAGTCTCACCTCTGTGCCTGGCAAGATTATGGAGCA
>WAAF01000423.1:57513-177221 GCA_013400475.1 Tricholaema leucomelas
TGGGTTGGTGCAATCCCAAGCACAACTCCAGGTTGGGTGGTGAATGGCTGAGAGCAGCCCTGAGGAAAAGGACCTGGGGATCTTGGCTAATGAAAAGCTCAACATGAGCCGGCAGTGTGCACATGCAGCCCAGACAGCAACCCTGTGCTGGGCTGCATCATGAGCAGTGTGGCCAGCAGGGCAAGGGAGGGGATTCTCCCCCTTTACTCTGCTCTCCTCAGACCCCACCTGGAGTACCGTGTACAGTTCTGGAGCCCCCAATACAACAAGAACATTGAACTGTTAGAGCAAGACCAGAGGAGGGCCAATAAGATGATCAGAGGGCTGGAGCACCTCTGCTATGAGGACAGGCTACAGGACTTCGGACTCTTCAGCCTGGAAAAGAGAAGGCTTTGAAGAGATCTTATAGTGGCTTTCCAGTATCTGAAGGGGGCCTATATGAAGGGTGGGGAGGGACTACTGACAAGATCTTGTAGTGACAGGACGAGGGCTAATGGGTTTAAACTGGAAGAGAGGAGATTCAAAGTAGATGTTAGGAAGAAGTTCTTTACAGTGAGGGTGGTGAGACACTGGAACAGGTTGCCCAGGGACGTTGTGGATGCTCCCTCCCTGGAGGTGTTCAAGGCCAGGCTGGATGAAGCCTTCAGCAACCTGCTCTAGTGGGAGGTGTCCCTGCCTATGGCCAGGGGGTTGGAAGTGGTTGATCTTTGAGGTCCCTTCCAACCTAAACCGTTCTGTGATTCTATACACAGACAACCAGCTTGACACAGTTAAGGCATTTGTAGCTCTCCACATGTTGGAAGTCACTAGGGCCATGCCTCAAGATTGTGTACAACTTGTCTACTCCAGAGCAGTGAGACAGACATTTGTTTATTTCCTCACAGACTTCCTTTTTTTTTTTCCTGATAAAAAGGGGACAAAACATTCCTTTGCAAATGTCACATTCAGCTCTGCATAATGGATCACTAAAATGGTAACAATACGAAAGAACCCCAACAAACAGGTGCTAATGACTAATATTTCATGTTCACCTAAAAACTCAAGAGAGAGGAATTGCTGCAAGAGGTGTTTAGGCAGCTCTAAGTAAAAGAAAACACAAGTACAGCAGCAGCCAATGTCTTCTACACAACAGAGGAGGGTAGCTCATCTGTCTTCACCATTGTATTCCACACACTGTTTGACACCTGCTTAATGACTTCCACGATGACTTACAGGACAAACCCTCCACACAACAAAATGAATCTATGCTACAAAACAAACACGGTTCCTCCTGCAGATTCAGTAGCTGAGGTGGTTATTTATTATTCCTCTAAGCCTGAGAAGATTTGGAGATGTCACAGGAAATTCTTAATGGGCAATGCACTGCCACAGGTGAGTTTTTCTAGAGAAGGATCAAATGCAGTCAGGTCTCTTTATTCTTTCATAGGTTAGCCTTCCCCACTGGAAAAGGTAGACCCGTCAGCTAGAGAGTTGGAAGAAGCCCCCTCTTGCTGTACCCAGCCACCAGCATTATGCAGCAGCAGGCATCCTCTGGAGATGTGGCTCTCATCAGAGGAAAATCTTCACAGCAGGGTGATATTTATTTTAGGAAAGCCTCTGAGGTGGAGCTGTTTGGAAAATTACATGGAATAAAACCTGAAGAGGAGGGCAGATCTCTCAATCATCACTGAAGCTTTTTGAGACTTTACCACCACTTTTAGCACAATTAAGTTCTCTTGTTTTACAAAATATTTTGACTAAACAGTTTCTCACTGAAAACCATAAATTCTTCGAGACCAAAAGCATAAATCTTGCTCTAAACACAGCAGAAAATAATTTTGATATCTGAAGTTCTATACTAGAGTCCAACTTTGGTCATTAACTGACACATAACTTTTCAAGGAGTGAGAAATTCATTTAGAAAATGAGTGAATAGTAGCACAATGCTTCCAGCAGCATCTGCAGCATCTTAACAATTAGCTGATAACTCGAAAAGTAGAGGTCTATTTTTTAAACAGGAAAAAAAAGTGAGATAAATTCCTTTAAATACATATATATGCCAATACACACACATATATATCAGAACAAATAGCTACTGATATTTGGTTTTGTGGGATGGTCACCATTTACCACTGAGAGGGAGATTTTATGGAGATTTTATTGTGTAAAGTCCAATGTCTAACTTAAGTCATCTGAGAGTCAGAGAATCTATGTTAATCAACATCCAGTTGGCAGCCAGTCACTAGTGGTGTTGCCCAAGGACCAGTGCTGGGCCCAGTCCTGTTCAGTATCTTTACTGATGATCTGGATGAGGGGATTGAGTCCAGCATCAGTAAGTTTGCAGGTGACACCAAGCTAGGAGCAGGTGTGGATACGTTGGAGGGTAGGAGAGCCCTGCAGAGGGACCTGGACAGGCTGGATGGGTGGGCAGAGGCCAATGGGATGAGACTGAGCAAGGCCAAGTGCAGGGTTCTACACTTTGGCCGCAACAACCCCAAGCAGCGCTACAGGCTGGGGACAGAGTAGCTGGAGAGCAGCCAGGAAGAAAGAGACCTGGGGGTAGTGGTAGATAGTAGGCTGAAGATGAGGCAGCAGTGAGCCCAGGTGGCCAAGAAAGCCAATGGCATCCTGGCCTGTATCAGGAACAGTGTGGCCAGTAGGAGGAGGGAGGTTCTCCTTCCCCTGTACTCAACACTGGTCAGGCCACACCTTGAGTCCTGTGTCCAGTTCTGGGCTCCTCAATTCAAGAGAGATGTTGAGATACTGGAACGTGTCCAGAGAAGGGCAACAAAGCTGGTGAGAGGCCTGGAACATAACTCATACGAGGAGAGGCTGAGGGAGCTGGGGTTGTTCAGCGTGGAGAAGAGGAGGCTCAGGAGGCAGCTCATTGATGTCTACAACTACTTGAATTGATGCTGTGAGATCCAGGTGGGGGTTGGTCTCTTCTCCAAGACAACCAGCAACAGGACAAGGGGGGACAGTCTCAAGTTGTGCCACGGGACGATTAGGCTGGATGCTAGGAGGAAGTTCTTGCCAGAGAGAGTGATTTGCCATTGGAATGGGCTGCCCAGGGAGGTGGTGGAGTCACCGTCCCTGGAGGTGTTCAAGAAAGCCTGGATAGGGCGCTTTGTGCCATGGTGTAGTTGACTGGATAGAGCTGGGTGCTAGGTTGGACTGGATCATCTTGGAGGCCTCTTCTAACCAGGCTGATTCTGTGATTCTATGATTCTAATCTACTCACAAGTCTTCCTGCCTTTCACTGTTTTATTTGTTCCTCCTATTTTGCAAACACAAGACTTGCCATACCCTCAAATCTGTCTCAATTACAATGCATCAGGAAGCAGTGAAAGGGGCAGCTGCTTCACAGGGGAGGTGAACTTGTGGCCAGGATCTTTGTTACTGCTCTAATGAGAAGGAAACTCACCAAGGAGCTGAGTTGCAGAGCAACAAGCCTAGGTCAGGATCAGGGCCAGGGCCAAGGATCAGGGTGAGAGGATGAGACAGACAAGAGACAAAGCAGTCTGATGTCCACCCAGGCAGCCCAGCCAGTGGGTGTAGGTCAAGGTGAAGACCAGATACTGATACAGCATAGCAGCAGAACCTTGGTGTAAGAGCAGTTTCCAAGGGAGAGGAGGAGTAGGTCCTCTCATCTAGCCTTCTCTACAGTTCTTACTAGTGAAGGAGCTATTCTTGAGCTCAGAGATCTGATGTTAACCCTGACAACTAAATTCCTGGAAGGCAGATGTGATCTGAGTCCTAGATAATAAAGACCTGCAGCAAGAAGGGACAGGATTTTTAGTAATGAGTAAGCACAATCACCCACCTTGCATAGACTTGATGGATAGACTCACCTCTCTAAACATTCCCACAGCACTGTTAGGAAAAAAAAACCCAAACACTTTTCCCATACTAAAATGTTTTCCATCTTTCAGCTGGAAAACTGACTAAATCTTGTGAATTTCAAAGTGACACAGTTTTCACTCTTCACCCACCCCTCTTACCAGAAATAGCTACAGGAGCATCCCTACCAGGCATTGCATCTTCCCCAGTGGGTTTTCCAGTGTGCCATGGAAACTAAAAACCTCCACTACCAGGTTTCTGGAATCTAATTAGTGAGGCAAGAGGGACAGTGACAGGAGGAATAAAGAAAAATTATTCAATCAATTATTAGCAGTCATCAGATCTTCTCCCATGTCTTTAGCCTGATGCCTGAGCTCTTTCAACCCAGTATCTCAGATGTGTCATGAATCACATGCTCATTAGTCCTCTAACAGAACTTAAAACACTTCTGTTTCTCTACCACAACTGTGAAGATGTCACAGGAAAAGAACCATTTCTCAGTGTTACCTGCTCAACAGTTCAAGTGAAGCAACCACATGGTTGACATGTCAGCCTATTATCTACAGGTAAACTGCTTCTGCTTCTGTTTTGGAGGTATTCTCCTAACTGGGAATTCTAAATGACTGGTGGTGGAAGCATTAGTATCAGGAAAAAATGGTGCAGGTGCCTAGAGGTCTAAGTTTGAATGGTGTCAGGATGAAGCACCAAGCAATCAGAATGCTCTGGACTACCATTAGATTAATGGTTAGGAAAAATGCAGATAAGCAAAATTCCTATAGAGAAATCCCAGCTTTCTACACATTATAAAACAATATATAGTATGGATATTATTCCAGTATTTAGGGGAATGTTTTGCCAAATGGACAAATGTAGCCAAACCAAACCTTAAAAAAGCCCACTGACTGACTGTGCTCCTGTAAATTACTTCTGAGGTTGAATGAACAATCATAAGCAACTGGACATCTCAAGAATACTGCCAGATAATGTTTTTTATTTTGTGTTTATATCACAGTGAGTATTGCAAATGTGCAAGGACTTCTTTTCCCCCACACAAGTTTTTTGTGGCCTTACACCCCACAGCTGTTAGTATGAGGCTGTGTAAGCCAACACAAAACATATCCAAAGGACACAAGCAGCTTGATGTTCTATACTGCTGAGCAGATAAAACCTACATCTTCCAGAGCGCGCACACGCACACACACACACACACACGTTGTTCAAAGTACCATCTAGCTGTCCAGGGTGGATATAAACTCTCCAATTAGACTAGCTAGGTTCCACAAGCTCTACTACCTGCACAGTTTAAATTATTTTCTCAAATATGCAATGTATTGGGGGGTGGGGAGGGTTAGGTGGATTGTTTTTTTATTTTCCTATTTTCCCTCTCAAAAGCAGCAAGACTACAGGAGCTGATAGGTGCACAGAACTTCTGCAAGTCTCCCTCTTTTCTGTGAGACAGAAAAATTGACCTAATACCAGATTTTCAAACATTCTTATCATCACTTATGGGCTTCCATAAAGCACAGGGCTTGTTATGAGTTTAAAGCATGTCTGTATATGTAGGAAACAGGCAAATTGTGATCCTTAATTTAAAATACATCTTTATGCCTGTTTATACACACACACACATAAAACCAAGGAGTGATACTGGGACTTTTAAAACCCACACCAGAAGGAAAATAGTGAAATTGTATGTGAAGCTACCTTCCGTTAGCTGTCACTGACAGCTGCATTAGCTGTATGTATACTGCCAGCTGCAGTATGTAGCTGAATTACGCTGCTATGACAGTCCAGAGTCAGTCTCTATCTACCTTGACGGTTTAATTCAAAGTTTCAAAAGAGTACTTTCAAGGACTCACATGCAGGATACCCATCAATGTTTTGAGCTCCACCAGTGTTTACTCACCTACACTGAGTACATGAATGAAGGTTTGTGTTCATGACAAAACAGCGGTTGGTCTTAGCCTGCACTTGAGTTGAATGCCAATTCTGAATTCACTGTAGGTGCTCTTCACAACCAGTCCAGACTAATGCCCATCCACCAACCTCTAGTTGGCTGTCCTGGTTTTGACTCAGCCAGGGGTTTCTGAAAACAGCTGGTCACACATGACTGAGATTCCCATGACTGGGAGTCTAAGAAACACAAAAAACTCCGTGGGTCGAGACAAGGAGACTTTAATGGAATAATACAATGTCCAACACATTTGACAGCCTACTTTGCAGAAAAGCACAGCAAAAAGCAGAAACACTGTAGCAGCAACAGAAGAAAGCAAACAAAATGGCATCTCCATGCCCCAAGCCCACAGGCAGCAAAGCAGAAGAGACCATCACCCCAAAGCAAAGACAGGAAGCAGCCCCCAAAACCAGCATCTCATGTTCTACTCTGAACTCCAAGCCCCATGATGCTCCACCCAGCACTTTTGTTATAAAGCTGGCATGATGTCAGCAAGGTATCGAGTACTATCAGCTGATTCAGCAGGCTGTTCGAAACCAGCACAATGGCCATTACTGCAACTGAGCTAGAAAATCTGCCACAGCCTAAGTCACCTTCTAGACAGTGATGTCTTTTACCCCTTATCTCTCACATAAAGTACTACACAGAAAGCGAGAGCAGTGCAGCACGTTGGAAACTGCCATGTTTCCTTCCTTGTCTTGCTGTGAGAAAAAGCTCTTGTCTTCCTTGAAAAATGTTTCCTAGCATAACATTAAAGAGTATAGAATGGAACAGTAGCTCCCTCCATAGCCCTTCTTCCCATCTTCCCTAAGAAAGCAAATGTCAGCTCCCTTTAGCACAATTGGTTTTTTTGTTTGTTTGTTTGGTTGGTTTTTTTGGCAGTGATTTTTCTTCAAGAGATAGACTCCAGTAGCCTTGCAAGAGATTTGTAGCAAGCAGTTCCTCAATTTGTAACCTTACATCCTCAGTACGAAAGCCATTATCCTCCTGGAGTAAAATGAGAGGAGATCATAATGGTTAATCATGTATTATGATGATACTGTCTCTACAGGAGGTACTGGAGTTGGCTCTCTGCGTCTCATTTAGGCAGCACAAAAGTTTCTTACAAAGCTGAAACAAATTACATTTTTGTGGTTGCTATTGTGACATCAGTTGGACACCCCCCATGTCCAAGCTACTTTAATGAATGTTTTCTGTGTAGTGGATTTCTCAAGGGTTTTAGATACTGGATATGAAACATTTCAGTTACAAATTGCTACTATGATTCTGGCTCAGGCTGGTAACAATGCAAATGTGTGACAAGCGTTTCACTTGCATGAAATTATCTATTCATACATTTATTCGCACACAGGTGTTCAGCATCCAAATGAAGTCAAATCAGTTTGGGAGTTTCCTGCCCCACCTCCCCCCTCCTGAAATGCACCAGACTAACTCAGTCAGCTGGAAGTTAAGGAGTGAAGCAATATTTTTAGCATGGCACAATTTACAAGCATATATATATACAATATATACAGATATTTACAACTATAAACAATTATATACAAGTGAAAAGTAATACAGAAATACCAAACCCCTCCCAAACAGCAGAACCCCAGAAGGGCTCCTGACAAACCTCCCACCCTCTTTCCATCCCCTCTCTTATCTCAGAATCCCCCTTATGTGCATGGTGAGATGCAAAAGGTTGGCAAGAGGTTTGAAGAAACAAGATTAGATTGGGTTACACAGGGCCAGGTAGAGATACTGAAGGAGCAGCAGTCAGGGACTGACTGACTTTTTGTTTACATTTCTTGTTTTTATATCCCTTAGCAGATCCAATGGGTAATATAGCCATCACTATTATTGGTTTTGTTTTGTTTTTTTTTTTTTCCACAGCCAATGATCTAATTTATCTCATTAAAAATATTCCAATTAGCCTCAAACCAGCACAAAGTATTTAAATAGCACAAATCAACATGTATCTATTTTACTTTCATTATGATATGAACAGACTACTGTAGGCACAAAGCACATGCTTAGAAAGCCTTTTTGCCAGCACACTAGACTACTATTCTTCTAATTAATCCTCAACATTTTTGATAGACACAAATGGACAGGACCTCCACTAGAAAGTTGTATCTCTTAAGAGTATAGTGAACCAAAATTTTGACTCTGAACTGGGGAAAGATGATTTCACTCTCCTGATTAATTAAAAGAGCTCTTTGTTCTTCTTTTCTTGAAGTCTTCAGTTCTTAAACTGAAACAGATGTAACATGACCAATTTATGGGGCTGCAGCAAAAAGCAGGATCACAGCAGACTTTTCCAGCAGGTTTCTCTGACCTGTTCCTCTGTGGTCAGACAGGCAGCAAGAATAAATGCTTTAACTTATTAGAGAGCAGAGTTACTTAGAAAATGGCAACTTTTTTCAGTCAGCTAAGAAAAGTCTGAAAGAAATCCTGCCATTTTAACTGCAAAGCAGGATCATTCAAATGCTTATGCCATGACTGACTAAAACTCATAAATAATGGGAACTTCGGTACATGAAATGGAGTTTGTACAATATCCTGCTGTGTCACTGTGTCACTTGACATAAGCATCTATGCTGTAGTCTGCAAGCAGTAAAAAGGTGTGATGGTATTATTGATCTTTTCAGGAAGATGATCAGCTTCAAATAGGTTCTAAGATATACAAAACAATGGGGCCACAGGGCTCTGCAAGGCTCAGTGGACTGTATTCCCACATCGTTCATAGAGACAGGCTGACATCCCGATTGCCATGTTTTGCTAGAATGCCTTCTCATGTTGAATTTTCATTAGTATTCTGCTAATCAGCAGAAATCAGCAGAATCACTCCTAACCCTGCACTGATACATGTGTGTGAAAGCTAATAGTTTGTTCACTGGGCACATTATAGACAGAATATGTGTGATTCTGTATGTAAACAGATTTTTTAAAAGGTCAGCAAACAGGAATATTGAAGTTAAACACATAGGAAAAAGAAACTTCTAAAAATTGCAGAGTGGTTGCAGGGCAGACACAGGTGTAGATTTATTGGTAGGTGGAAGGAGTCAGCAGACTGATAATAAATTCCATTTGTCTACCGAAGAGAGATGAACACAGAGACTGTAGCAACTCTTTCCTGGTGCAATACTCAATTTCTAGTCTGCATGATGCAACTCTTCCATTTCACTAGCCGGGAGGCCATCCTTTGACTAAAAACTTGGCTGAGTTCTGAGCCTGTTTGAAAATTCCATCTCAACTCTTATACTTTAGAACATAACCAAATGGTCTCAAGGTATCTATTGCTACTTTAAAGGAATTTCTCTCATTAATATGGAGCAAAAGCTATAGAATGTTTTGTATGTTGCAAAATCCTTAGCTATTTGAATATGGGTGCCTAAGGCCAGGATCCTATACCTAGTGGAAAAATGGGAAAATATTATCACACAATTCATGCTGTCTGGAATGTTTACTTATGTTGGTTTTTTTTTCCCCTCCACACACTTCCAAGAGTGGGAGCAGTCTGGATACAATCTACAATTTACTCAAGTGCTAAAAGCATTTTTGCCATTTTATGGCCTCTTCTCTGTTGCTGTCTCATTATCATATGTAATTTCAAAAACTCTAACCTGTCACCTGAGTGTAGCAATGAAATGAAAATATCAAGTTCATCCTTCTTGGCTGAGGGAAGAAGGGCAGAATCAAAGCTATTATAGAAAAAAAAGCCAGATTCTTCTTAACAATAATTCTAGGCAGTCAGATTTGCACTTAAGCAGTGATCCAGACATCGGATCCAGAGCAGATAATAATCAGTTTCAGAAAGGAATCCATAAAGAACAATTAAAAAAAAAAATACATTTAGGAATATGCTAGGTCCCAGGCCTAGTTTATTTGTGAAATACTTGAGTAATGGGTTGGACTTGACGATCTAGGTCTCTTCCAACCTTGGTAATACTGTGATACTGTGTGATACTGTGAAACATAAAAGCAAGTACAGTCATGAATAAGCAAGAAGCTGTAAAATCTCCCCCTCCTTTGTGTAATTATTTCCAACACTCACATTTGTCCAAATACATTCAAGAGTTTCATACACTTATACTAAACTGCAGTTACCTATGCTACAGCTGGCAGATCTTCAGAAGCTTTTTCCATATTGGTTTTCCAAGCCAGCAAAGGACTGGTATTTCTTAATAGCTATTGTGGTGGTTTAGGTGTCCCCCGCCCCCCCCCCCCCACTTTAGAAATCACCCAGACTAGACTCAGCCAGCTCTGGCAATTTGAATGAAGCTTATATTTACAGCTAGCACAATTTACAAGCAGATATTTACAGCATATACATATATAGAGAGAAAAATATACAAGGTAAAAAGGTAATACAGACACAACTCCCCTCCCAGAAACCTGAGTCCCCAGGAGTGGCTCTCAACCACCCCCTCACCTTCCCCCTACCCCTCTTGAGAGGTTGTCGGAGCTGTTGCTGGAGCTGTCGCTGCTGCTTTTTCTAGGTGGGTGTCTGTTCCTGATGACAGAAACGTGCATCCCTGCATCATCTGAATGATGCTCTGAATGATGCTTCTGAATGAAGCTACTCTTCCTCCCTACTCTCCTGCACAAAGTGATGGGTTATTGGCTAGAATGGTTCTTTCATTTTTACGTTTTCAAGAGGCCACGAATCTGTGAGGCAGACTGTTTAATCCATTACCATCTTTTGATAATTGCCTTGAACGTGTTTAGCCTACATGCAAAAAAATAGGAGGCAGTATTTGATTACCACTACACAACTTCTGGGTACTAAAAGAAACTACTGAAATAAAAGTCCAAAGTGAAAGGACCATTTAAAAGGATTCAATTTTGTTTATTTAAGAGACTGACTAAATCACATTTATTGCATAGACATCATGCTGTTTTTCATAGAATGGTTTAGGTTGGAAGGTACCTCAAGGATCATCCAGCCCCAACCCCCTGCTATAGGCAGGGACACCTCCCACTAGAGCAGGTTGCTCAAGGCCTCATCCAGCCTGGCCTTAAATGCCTCCAGGGAGGAAGCGTTTTTACCCAAGGAAGCAAAAAGAAAAAAGATAAACTGAGGTAAAACAATGAGAAATAACACTGATACACATTTAAATGGTAAAAAAGTATTTTAACCAGATGTTAGAGAAGTATGGTAATTGTGAGAAGTGGTATTACTTGCCACTGAATTGTGAAGAGCTAAAAAAAAAAAAACCAAAAAGTATGATTCACAATTCACCCACACACCAGTTTTTGTTCTATTTTAGAAGCTTAACTGGACTCTTCCAGTCACAAGGCCTCTTTTTCCTCTTTCTGCCTGTCAAAGAATAGTTTTCAACTTAAGTCACTGCAGTATTACTTCTAATCACAGATACTCTACAATATTGATAGAACTAAACCTGACACGGAGTTAAGATTCAAAATATTGTTGTACCTTAGAGAATCACTTAAATGTGTTTAAGCCATGTTCAAACAGAACTGTTGGGCCAGAAAACTTTTAAGAGGGACTGCCAGTTTCCAGGGAGACCTCTAAGAAAAGCTCTTGTTGCCGTTAACAACTACAAGGTACAGTCATGTAGTGATTTCACTGATTCAGATGCTTTTAAGGCATTTAAGGCTACCTGCACGGCTAAGGACATGGTTTGGCCTACAGCTGATCGAAATTCTATCAGTTGATTACACAGCAAGCCTCATCCTGATGTAGTTCGTAAAAATCAATTTATAAGTTACTGAGGCATACACCTCAGAAGAATGACACCTGCATTTGTGTCTCTCTGAAGGCTACCAAAAGTAGTGGGGAAAAAAACCTGCCATCAGCCGTAAATCCAGGGGAGAAATGTCTTTTACAATCACTCAAGCCGACAATCTCACCTGATTGAGTACTCAGCACGTTGCACTAATGGCAAGAACTAGTCAGGAGAATGAGATACACCACACTAAAAGCAGTCTAAGACACAGGCCTCCTGGGCTGTAGATTTCTCAAGTGTTTCTCACGAGCAAGCAGACACCCCAAGTTTCCCCTCTCAGCTCCAAGTACACTACAGTGCCACATACACATCTGGAGAACACGCACTCCTCTTGCCTTTCTCCCCACCCCCGAGTATATTTCCACTTGGAAACCCTGACAAGAGCACGTGTTTCCCACACAGCCATCGCCCGTGCTGTCCTTGCACTGGGCAGTGGCCCCTCTTCCGGGGATTCTAGAGAGAAAAAGAGGCAGGTACATCTAACCATGTCTGACTCCAAAAGGCGAGAGCCAAGGCCCCACACCACAGCTGAGCTGGGCCGAGCCCAAGCCGGCCTACCACCAGGTGCCCTCCACCAACGCTGCCGTAACCTTAATGACTGAGGGAAGGCAACTGCGCCACCGCCAGCGACCCGCGGCGTGGGGTGGAACCGAAGGCGGTGCCACTCGGGCGGGCAGGTACCCCCTGTGCTGCAGTACCCTGACCCCGCCCCCTTTTCCCCGCCCCGCCCGGTCCCGCCCCCTTCTCCTCAGCAGCGGCCGCCGCCAGGGGTAGGATGAGGGGGCGCCGTGGCGGGGCTGGTGGTGCAGCCGCGCTTGTCTGATCGGGCCCGGTGGTTTCCCGGCGGTCCTCCGCGCCGCGTCTCACCGCCGCCCCGGGGCGGGCTGTCGCGGCGAGTGGATGTCCAGCGTCTGCCTTTCGCCGCCGCCGCCGCCTGGCGCCTAGCGGGCACCGCCAGGTCAGAGACCCGCGGACGCCATGGGCTGCTGCAGCTCCACCGCGCAGGTGAGCGGCCTGCGTCCGCCGCCGGGCTCTAGTGCCCCCTCCCGTTTCCAGGCCCTCCTGCCCTCTCCTCTTCCCTGGCCCCTCTGCTTCGCGGTGCCAGGCCCTGATACACCCGCTTGCAGGCCTGCTGTGCCCCACGGCTGTGCCTCTCCTCCGCTTGTCCCTGGGTCTGCGTATGCCATGGCTGTGCATCCGTTTGTTCCCATCTCAGCTGTACGCTCTGGTAGCTGTACATCTCTTTGTAGCCTTACAGCCCTACTCTCCTATGCCCATGCACCGCTTTTCTCCCACTCCGTAGCCCCGCTCTTCTGTGTCTGTGCTACACCTGTAGCACCACTTTCCCATGGCTGTGAGCCCCTTGCTTTTCCTTTCCCCCTCTTACGCCCTGCCAACAACTCTGCTCACCCACGTCTCTGAACCCGTTGCTTTCCTCTCTGTCCTGCTCATGGCTGTTAACCCGTTTACACCTTCCTCTCCCCAGCCTTCATGCACGTAACTGTGCAGCATTTTGTGTCCCTCTGTAGTTCTGTTGTTCGCCCCTGTGCACCCCCTTGTTCACCTCCCCCCCCCGTAGTCTTTCTCCTACCATGCTGTGTACTTCCACGGTCTGTATTGCTCTGCACGCCGTTCTGTGAGCTGCTTCGCCTTTGGATTAGCATCATCTTTTCTCTTTTTCCCTCTGTCCTGTTATAGTTTTGCAGTCTTCACCATACCCTGCTCCAGTCCTTATTCATGGATGCAGATGTGTATCTCCAGCTCTCTTCTGCAATCCACATACTGCCTTGGATTTGTGCTGTGGCTCTACACTCCCTCCTCTCTGCCATGCCTCCATTCACTTCCCTATATAACTCTGCACTCCCACCCCTTCCCTGCAACTTTTCCTTTGGGATCCCTGTTGCCCCACCCCAGAGAGAAGCCATCTCCTGGGAAGAAACTTGCCATGTCGAAGGACTCCCTCTGGTCCACTCTATGGAAAAAAAATGGTCCTAATTCCAGTCCACTTGCCCACTCCCATGACCAAGTGTTCAGGTGCCTCCCTGTATACTTTTCTTTGTGACTCTCCCATGCACATATATTTCCGAGCTCGTTTTTTATTTCCCCCCCCCTCCCCCTCATGCTCTGTGTTGCCCTTACTGACTCCTTTTTTTTTCCCCCAGAGTGGTGCTGCCAACCAAGGCACAATCGGGAGCTCCACCCAGCGCTCCAGTTTGCGGCTGTTTCCTATTTTAACTTTCCCTTTGAACAGCATGGACAGGGCTATACTGTTTTTCTCTTGGCTGCTTTCTGAAGGCTGTAGGACGAGTGATCATGACTAATGCTATGGCTGTCTTGTGCTTGCTTGTAAATGTTAGTTTCGTTTGGCTGTGTCACTTGCAGTGGCTGAATCCAGCTTCTAGCAGGCTGCTTATGTGGGAAAAGTCCGTCTCTGCTGTCCCAGATGACTCATCACAGAGATGAATTTTTGTGGCTCATCTGTTCAGACAGACTCTTTTTCTTTTTTTTTTTTTTCAATAAGGCTCTGTTTCTCCAATGCAAAACACTGCAGAGAGCTGTCCAGTGGCAGTAGGGAACATAATTTCTGTACAGCAAATTTGCTGCAAAGAGGAAGGCAATCAGCTTTATGGTACATGAAGAAACAGTTTGCATTTCAGAGAGGGAGATATGTGCCAAATATTAGGAGAAGATCTTGAAATTGTTTGGCTACTGCTGTAGAATGCCTGTGGAGGTTGGAGTCTGTATTGTTTGAGGTTTGCTAAAAGAAATGTTAGATAAACATATATCAGGAGTGGCTTCAGGAGAGCTGATACAGACTTGCAGTACTCGATGTTTAGAAGTAATGTTTTGAAGTATTTTATAACCTTATTTTATGTGATTCCTATCCAAATTGCCTTTCTTAAGTGTTTAATAGGCTCTTCCCAGCTCTTTATGAATTTGAATTGCTGTTCTGTTATTTTTTTTTCTTAAATGAAAATCCAGGGTCATTTGTGGGTAACATTTTATCAAAAGCAGAAGAGACAAAGGATCTGATAATTTAAATACCTGGCTTCTTCAGAGATTTCAAAGAACTGTTGGGTTTTTTTGTGGTGAAATCTGTGTTCCACTGTCAGGGCATCTGGTGTTGCTAGTATGCCATTGAGACTTTCATTAGCTTTCCTTATATGTGGCAAGATATGGTAGTAATTGAGCTTTGTATCCTGTATACATAACTGAAGTATGAAAAATGAGTTTATTTAATTCCTTAGCCGTAAACAATCGTGTGTCTCCTCTGGAAATCTAAATTAAAGGCTAGTTGCTGAATATTTTAGTAGCAGCAATTTTGTCTGATATATTGATTGCAGAAACCTTGCTACCAACAATACAGCATTATATAGGGCCTAGTGCCTGTCCTACTCTCCCTGTTTATCATTAACAATAAATGTTGTTTTCCTCATCTACCATAGTCTTTATACTTACTTCCCTTTGTTATTTCCTCTTAAGCTTTACTTCAGCAGCAGTCTATCAGATGTTCTTTCATGTTACTCTGTGTAGCTACTCCTTAGACTTTGACAGTCTCTCCTCTTATCATGGATGCCTCTCCCTCATTCCTTATGACTTTGTTTTCCAAGGTGATTGCTCATTAAGTTTATTCTTCACCACTGTAGCCTATTTGATTTTCATCTGCTAATCCCTGTTTCTGTTTCCAAGAGAAGTGGTTACGAGTGTTTTGATTTTGCCAGCCATCTTATCTGATTACTCCAAGTCCCTTTCTCATGACTGCCATCTCCTCATCTTCTTTATGGTAATGCACCTACCTATGACTAGTGGTTGAACTAGGCAGATTTCTTTCACATCATCTTCCTAACTCATACTCAATTTGATAGCTCTAATATCCTTTTTTTTTTCCTCCCTTGAATGCATTTCCCAGTTCTTTTGCTTTGCAGTATGTCTAGAGCTCTGCCTTAGGCTTTTCCCTGTACCTCTTCCCCTGTAGAATTGGAAGATTTTCAGAGAAAAACTGATTAGAATGGACATGTTTACCTGTGCTCAGCACTCTTTCCTGTTACTTAGTGATGAATTCTCATGTTTGCTCTCTGATTTTCCGCCTTTAAATGCTTAGCCTGAGACCAAACCCACATTCATTCACTTTTTCTATTTTACTTCCATATTTCTGCTTTTTATATCTTTCTGCTAGCTTATTCCCATTCTAATTTCATTCTCCATCCTTAAAGCTGACAAATCAACTCTAGTTTGCTTCTTTCCTAAACTCTTGAACCAAATAATTTGTTTGTTCTCAGACATTCTCTCCTTTTTCTTCATACTAAATTAATTCCTTTCAAGGTTCTGTGCTCTCTACTAAAATTGTCTTAATATCTCTATTTTTGGTGAAGTTCAAAGGACTCCCCTCTTTTCTTACCCACTTAGAACTCTGCTGCTTTCAGTACTAGCTGTAGTCCTCTACTAATTGGTGTCTTATTCCCAAGTGCTTCTGCCTTGGCTTGGAAGGGACCTTTGAAGGCCATCTAGTCCAGTTCTGCTGCAGTAAGCTGAAACATCTTTGACTGTATCAGGTTGCTCAGAGCTCCATCGAACCTGACCTTGAATATTTCCAGAGATGGGGCATCTACCACCTCTCTGGACAACTTGTTCCAATGTTTCACCCAGCCTCATTGTAAAAACAAGAGGAGATGACCTCAAGTTGTGCCAGGGGAGGTTTATGTTAGATATTAAGAAAAAAATAACTTAAAGAACGATCAAGCATTGGAACAGGCTTCCCAGGAAAGTGATGGAGCCATCATCTCTGGAGGTGTTAAAAAAATGTGTGGACTTTGGAATATGGTTTAGTGGGCATGGTGGTGTTGAGTTGGTGGTTAGACTTGATATTGGAGGTCTTCTCCAACCTTAATGATTCTATCTATTCTAAATCTACTGTCTTAAAATCTTTTCCTGTTGTCCTATTGCAAGAGGCCCTGCTAGTAAGATTGTCCTGATCTTTCTTATGGCTTCCCTATAAGGTTGCGATAAGGTTTCCTTTGAGCCTTCTTGTTTCCAGGCCAAACAACCCAAGCACTCTCAGCCTTTCTTTATGGGAGAGGTGTTCCATTCCTTTGGTAATTTTGTGGCCTTCCTCTAGACACATGCCAGTAGGCTCACATCTTTTCTTGTGCTGAAGACTCCAAAGCTGTATACAGTACTCCAGTTGGGCTCTCACCAGAACAGAGTAGAAAACCAGAATCACCCCTCTCAGTCTGCTGGCCATGGTTCTTTTGATGTGGCCCAAGATACAGTTGGCCTTCTGGGCTGTGAGCTCACGAAACAGCTCATGTCCAGCTTTTCAGTCACCGTCATCCTGAAGTCCTCCGCTGCAGGGCTGTTCTCAATCCCTTCATCCTCCAGCCTGCACTGGTACTAGGGACTGCCTCTATCCAATTGCAGGACTTAGCACTGAGCCTTGTTGGACATTGTGAGGTTCACAAAGGCCTCCTTACGCTTGTTCAGGACCCCCTGGATGACGTCCTGCCCCTTGCATGTGTCAGCCACACCTATGGTTCACCATCATCTGCAAACTTGCACCCACAGTCCACCTGTCAAGTCCATATCTCTCCCAATTGTGAGAGAAGGGTATTGTGGAAGTGTTACTGAAGTTCAGATAGACAACATCTCTATCTCTTTCCTTGTTCACTGATGTAATCACTCTGTGGTAGAAGGCTGCTAGATGGGTGAGGCAGAGTATAGATGTTGAAACTATTGGTTGCAATGTTTCTCCTTTTTCCAGTCACCTGGAACTTCACTTGACTGCCAGGACTTTCCACATATCATGGAGAGTGGCTTAGCAACTACATCAGCACATTCCCTCAGGACACTGGGATGCATCTTGTCAGATCCCATAGACTTGTGTATCTTCAGTTTCCTCATGTGGTCACAAACCTGACTTCTTAGACCAGAAAGGACTTTGCCTCTCTGGTCCCTGCCTCTTACAGTGACTTTGGTCTTCCAGTCATCATCTCTCCCTAGTTTTCTTGCGGTGGAGAGACTTTGCCCCCACTCTGTCCCTGTGTTGTGGTTGATCCACTCAAGAGATTTGGGAAGAGGAACAGTACTATCCTCTTGTTTTTTTATCTTTGTATTCTACTCGCTGATTGTTATTTCTTTGCCTCTGCACCTGTCTGTGCCTGTACTTTACAGTATTTTTTCCCTGTTCTGTTGACTTGCCTGGTATTCTACCGATTTTTTTCAATTTGAACAGTTATGACTAATGTTAACTTAATACAACCATATCAGACTTTCTTCCAAGTGTCATCATTCTTTTCCTGTTGTTGCATTGCTGGTTAGCTGTTGAGTCAACTCAATCTAGAATAGGTCTCTCTAGTGTATTTCTTTTTTCAATTTCATTCTTACTCTACAAAGTTATTTTACTTACCCTCATGTGGCATCTTCTATGATCTACAGTTTGTCATCATAAGTAGTGTCTTTGTTTACCCATTGTTCCTTTTCATTGTTAAAACTGACATCCTCTGTGTTTCTTTAGGAGCTTTGGCTATTCTCCACTTAAATGAACTTAACTATATTTTTTTGTGCTTGCTGTCTCTTGACTGTCACCACCTTGAAGCTTGATCTTGTTGGGAAAACGTTGTGCAGTGTCAACTACATCATACAGTTGCTGTCTTAGAGCAATCGATGTGCTCGTCAATAACTATTCATGACCAGATCCTTCTAATACTTCTTTGAATGGTAGTTTCTAGCCAAAGTGTGCTGAATTAGGAGAATAGTGATGGATTTCCCTTTCTTCAGTGCCATTAGTTGCCAGTACCTTTATGTGGTTGCAGCCCACTTTGTAATATATTTTTTTGAATCTGTTTAATATCTTCATTGATGATCAGGATAAGGGGATTGAGTCCACCATCAGTAAATTTGCACACACACCAAGTTGAGAGAATTTGTCAATCTGTTAGAGGGCAGGAGGGCTCTGCAGAGAGACCTGGACAGGCTGGATAGATGGGCACAGACCAGTGCCATGAGCTTTAACACGTCTTAAGTGCTGGGTTCTGCACTTCGTCCAGAACAATCCCATGTAGCGCTACAGTCTGGGGACAGAGTGACTGAAGAGCAGTAAGGCAGAGAGGAACTTGAGGCTACTGAACATAACCCAGCAGTGTATCTAGGTGGCCAAGATGGCCAGTGGCATCCTGGCCTGGATCAGGAATAGTGTGACCAGCAGGACCAGGGAAGTCATTCTGCCCATGTACTCAGCCACACTTTGGTTAGGCCACACTTTGAGTACTGTGTTCAATTCTGGGCCCCTCAATTTAAGAAGGATGTTGTCGTCCAGAGAATGGCAACAAGGCTGGTGGGGGCCTGGAGCACAGCCCTACAAGAAGTGGCTGAGGGAGCTGGGGTTGTTCAGCCTGGAGAAAAGGAGGCTCAGAGAAAACCTTATTGCTCCCTACAATTACTTGAGAGGAGGTTGTAGCCAGGCGGGGGTTGATCTCTTCTGCCAGACACCCAATGACAGAACAAGATGGCACAGTCTCAAATTGTGCCAGGGCAGGTTAAGTCTGGGCATTAGGAAGAAGTTCTTCACCAAAACAGTGATCGCCCTTTGGAATGGGCTGCCTGGGGAGGTGATGGAATCACCATCCCTGGAGGTGTTTAAGAGAAGGCTGGATGAGGCACTTAGCGCCATGGTTTAGTTAACTAGAAGGGCTAAGTGATTGGTTGGACTTGATGATCTCTTCCAACCTGGTTAATTCTGTGATTCTGTGATCTTGATCACAAGCTCCTCAAGATGCATACTTCTCTCCAGATGCATTGCTTTTATCATGGCTCTGTTGTGCAACAGAGATGAAAAAAGTTTCTACTTGGTTTTGATATAGGTAGATTGTCCTGTTTTGGAGCTGACCTCTTCCTAGATGTTGGAGATGTTTTGAGCAAATGGTGCTGAAACTCTGAATAGATAGTTTCATTAAAGAAGAAAAATGGAGTCTGCAGTCAAGTGACAATGATCTTTACTGTTTCATTCTTCTTCATCGTTGGTATATCCTGCTATCTCATAGCATTAGTCTATTAAAAAAATGAATTTGCAGCAGGTAGCTGTTGGAGTTCATTGATCTCATGTCACCATAACTGACTGCTAAGCTGTGCTGCAAATCATTTTGGTCAAAGTCATCTGTGCAGGTTGTGGTGGGCTTTTTTGGGTGTACTGCTTCGTCTTGAAGTAGCTGTGATACCATTCTGTCTTCCTGTCCATCTGCAGCTGAATTCAGGTGGCTAGTTGTAGGCAAAAAGCATTTGCTTTGGCAAATGCTATGGAAACAGGGCAGCTTAGTGAGGTCTTAATGTTTGGTTTGGGACTGAGAAATGCTGTATGTGTTTATTTTATCCTTGAAGTGTTGTGCATTAGTGATTTAATCTAAGGTATGTGTAAGAGATGCTTGATATCTTGCTGCAAATTGCAGACATGTTATTGCTGGTTTTTACAAGGCTAAAAACTTCCCATTATAACAGATGAACACAGGTCATCCGTTAACTTTTGCTTGAGCATCTGCTGTCAAAGCAACACAGAATGAATCTCTGAATTCCTAAAGGGTTTTTTGTTGGTGGTGGTTTGCTTTTGGTTTGTTGTTGGTGGTTTGCTTTTGGTTGTGTTTTTTTTTTTTTTGTTGTTGGGTTTTTTGTTTTTTTTTTTTTGGTGTGCATTTGTTTGGTTTGGTTTGGTTTTTAAACACAAACCACCACCACCAGTTTTGATTAAGTGTTTCACCTTAACTGTTGTGGGCAATACAGAAGTTCTGGCAGTCAAACACACATAGGGAGTGTCAAACAATGCGTATTTCATTGTAAGCCTAGATATGATCAGGGGAGAAGACCACCTGAAAAAAATTGTTGATGGGCAGAAACACAGTGAGTTGTGAATTTTACTTCCAGGTGCTAGAAAGCTTGATTTCCCCTTCAACACAGTAACAGTAGATGAAGCTTCCATTATAGCCTCTGGTAAACAGATACAGAATGAAGGCTGAAGCATACAAGCAGGATTCAAGAACAGTGCTAATGAGTTAGGCATCTCATGACGCTGTTGACTACTTTGCTCTATTTCTGGTGTGTTAGCTCTGTTCGTTTCCTACAAAGCATGAGATGTCCTTTTACAAATGCTGTCACAAGCAACTGCACAACCTGTGCACATTATTCCTTTTTATCTTCACATAGAAATATTTCAGCTTCAGAGGTACTTGTAAGGTCTTTTTCAATTTCATTGAGTTTTTCTCACTGAGGACTAGCTCCTTCTGAAGTTTAGACTGTCTTCCAGTTCTGTCACATCTTAAGTATCATGTTATTTCCCTTGCTTTGTCAGGTAACTCATAGATAATTTTTTTTAAGCACTTAAAGAAGTGCTTAAAGAGTGAAGAACAAACATGGGGCATTGCATCCTTCTTTATTTCATTGGTAAAGTGAGAAGAGTTTTGGAGATGATTATTTTGCATTATTAATAGTGAATGTCAAATCCAAAGCTTCTATTATTGTAATCTAACTGGCATCTAGAATGCAGTTAACCATCACACGTTTAGGCTAGTAATTGTAAGGACATGTTTAATGTCATCCAATTGACTGCTTTTATTTTTTCTTTATGATGAAATGACAATGACTGTTTTGTATTGAAGTTGTCAACCATCTTCAGGCTGTTTTCTGTAAAGGTGAGCTTTGCACTACCTATTCATGCCTTTTTTCTTTGTTGGTCTGACTGTAATTGTTGTGCCTTTGAACTTACATCAGTGGTTTCCTTTGTGAAAATCAAAGGTTGCATACCAACTTAAGAGAAGCTGTGTATTTGTAATTTTGCATTTGAATCTTTCTCACTTGAAGGAGCTGTTGAAACATTGTGTAAATCTTAGGCTTTGCTTCTGAAAACAGTTCAGCAGAGTGCTGCCAAGTGATGTCTACCTGCTGGCTAAACTGATTGCTAATCTTTACCTCTATTTGTTAAACTATACTGAGGGTTATTTGTGTATAAATCTTAGAGAACAAATCTGTGTTGATGAATATAAAGTAGGCTTCTTTGAATTCTTCCAGCCACTTCAAAGACTTATGAAGTAAATACATTTTATTGGATTGATTGGCCTCCTGTCTATGGCTCCCACTTTTTTTGTTGTTGTGGGTGTTTTGTTGGTTTTTGTTTGTTGGGTTTTGTTATTCCAGGTAAGCAGTTATCATCATGAGCAGAACTTGGTTACTTTATCCTCTCTTAATGAACATGATATAATTAAGCAACAACTGTTTACAGCAGAAATTAATTCGTTTTGGTTTTGCTTTAAGTTTAAACCATTCTTGTTGCTTTCGAGATACATTATTTGACTGAGGTAAAGAGTCTGAATGTTGCATACAGATCCATAGAAACAAACTGGGAAACCTGTTTTGTTCAAGGTCATGGTAACCATGTCTTAGGAATGCTTTGTCAGACTTCTAGTTTGCTGTGAAAAACTGCAGAACAATTGTTTACTTACAAGGAAGTATGCTTACCTGATAAGCTAAGGACTTGACACATTATTTCCCATTGACGCATTCTGCTCCCACCTTTTTTTTTACATAAATCAGTTGGAGCCTCCTTAATGTTGGTGCCTGTTGAATCTAACATACTTTCAGTGTTCTCTGGCATTTCCCTCTTGTTGTAATCTTCAGTCATTTGCTTTCTTGTTATGCCGGAATTTTGGACATGTGAGTCAGGATTTTATATTTAAGAAGCTCTGCAAGTTCCTGTTCCACTCCCTCCCCAATGTAAGCTTAAAGTTTTCCTGATCTTTGTTAAAGGAAACAGGATAGGAGAAAAGGTCCTGAGAATTTTTTATTATGCTCGTGGCATCCTTTAAATGTGACTGAATGTGGCTATTGTCTTCTCAGCTTACATCATAGCTCTTGCTTTTGGCTTTCATACAGTTATATGGAAGAATGCACATAGCCAATGTATGCAACAGTCAGCTATAGTGTTTGATGTAGCACCACAAAGACTATTTGTGTTAGTGTGCGATTACGAGCCTCTAACCTTGCAGAATCCTCCCCCAGGTAGGCCTTTGCTTTGGGAAGTATGAAATTCTTCAGTAAGTATTGTAAATATAATACAAAAATACCTAACAATTTGATTCTCAGTTAACAAACCCAGTTGAATTTAAGAAGGAATACTTATAAAACTGCAATGAGTATCACTAGGAAGCAGCAAGATCTTTATTTTTCACAGCAGTACTGTGTCTCTTAAAGGGCTGTGATGTTTCTGGTCTTCAAGTCTAGGTTTAGACACTTGAAAATGATAAAATTATCATTTTAGAGAAAATTACTCATCACAGGATCACAAGATGTTAGGGGTTGGAAGAGACTGAAAGATCATCGAGTCCAACCCCCCTGCCAGAGCTGGACAATACTATCTAACACAGATCACAGAGGAACACATCCAGACAGGCCTTGAAAGTCTCCAGAGAAGGAGACTCCACNCCAGGGCAGAGCAGAGGAGGAGAACCTCTCCCTTGATCTACTGGACACATTCTTCCTAATACACCCCGGGATCCCACTGGCCTTCTTGTCCACAAGGGCACATTGCTGTGCCATGGTTAACTTGTTATCCAGCAGGACCCCCAGGTCCCTCTCCACAGGGCTGCTTTCCAGCAGATCACCACCTAGCCTGTACTTGTAAGTTCTTCAAAGATCAATGATTAGGTCCAAGGGGCTAATCTTGACAGATAACCAATTACTTACGGTCCTTGGAACACCAAGAGTGTTGTACAGAAAAAAACCTGCAATGTGCCATAAAAAAAACAGCATCTGGGTTTTGTATGATGTCCTTCTGTGGAGACTACTAATTGGGAAGGTCTGCTGGGTTGCTTTTTATCATTTGTTTGTTTGCTCGTTTAATTTGCTTGTTTTGGCTTGTGAGTTTGGGATATTATTGGTTTGTTCATTTGGTTTTATTTTGGTTTTGGTTCTGCTGATACTGAGATAAAACTAACATTTGGAAGCAAAGTGTGTAAAACATCATGGTTGGACAATGTTTTACTAGTCCTAAATTTGACAATATTTTGTAATTTGGGGCTGCAGTCTTCTAGTAAGAATAAAATCTGAGAATCTTTTTAATTGATGTATAAGTAGAAAATTCAGTGTAGTGAAGTAGCTGCAAAATATTGTAGAACCATAGGATTGCCTGGGCTGGAAGGGACCCCAAAAGATCATTCAGTCTAACTCCCCACACACAGTCAGCAGGGACATCCTTCACCACACCGGTCTGCCCAGAGCCCTGTAGAGCTGCACCCTGATTATCTCCAAGGATGGGGACCCAGCCACACTCTGGGCTACCTGCTCTAGTGTTCCACCACTCCCATGGCTCTGAACCTGTTTCTAACATCCAGTCTAAATCTTTCCAATCCCAAACCACTGCTGCTTGTCTCATCACCTCAGGCCCCTAGAACCAGTCCCTCTGCAGGCCCGCTTCGAGCACTGGAAGGCCCAAAAGTGTTTGCTGTTGTGGGTAGCTTTAAGTCAATATTATACCACCAGGAAACTTTCCCTAGCACAAACTAGTGAGTTGTGTACTTAAAAAGGATAGATGCATCTTCTCAGTAGACAAGGCATTGACAAACAAGTGGCAATGTGGAGTTATTAGGCAAACAAGGATGTAGGTTCTTTTAAGTAAAGCACTGGCATGTGGCTTGCAGTAAAATCTGAAAGCATAACTAAATTTGCAGTACATTGACAATTTTTTTTTTAATAAGATTGTAGTAGAAATTCCACACAATTGGGGGTCGGACACAGTTGTGATTTTTGTGTTCTCTAATGTGGTTTCAGAGGTGTTTGGACTTGTTATCCAGAGGGTAGTGTTATCATGGAAGGCACTTGCAGGGAACAGTCTGTATTGCTTTTTTTTTTTTTGTGGGTTTTTTGTTGGTTTTGGGCAGGGGTGTTTGTGTGGGTTTTTTTTTTTTTCCCCTAGAGATTTCACTACTTGCAGCTGTAATAGTATTACAATGTGAACTCACCTGTCCCTGCAAGTGGGAGACATAGTTTCCATTCAGTTATCTGCCTCCAGGAGGATGCTATCATCTGTGGGATCTCTGGAATGGAAGCAATACTGCCTTTCGCCAGGGGCAGATCCATGACAAGCCTATATTAAGAATTTTGTGGATATGTTTACAGTGATGTTTTTGATCCAGCATAGTTCATTCTTCCAGGCAACAGGTCTGGAACAGGTTTAGTGGAGTAAAAGTCTGGGTTTTCTATTTTGTGTTGCTCCTCTAGTAATGGAAGCATACCAGTAACTTGCTGTACAGTAAATTGCTTTTAGTGCAAACCTGGGAAAATCATCTGAATTTGTGATGCACTGCAGTAAGCTACTGCTGAGTGCTTTATCTGAAGAGGTCATGCACAAGGAATTCTGTAGGTAATGATGAGCACTCTAGCTAGGGCAAATTTATGCAGTATTCTTTGGTTTCATGGTGCCCTCAGGTCAGGGTTTTCTGTAAAAAATTGTAAGACAGTTGAAGTCATCAACCAAAGATTGTTTAAAATGTTTCAAGACTTGCTTTGGACACTTTCAGAGTGCATTCACCACATTAAGATTTTATATATAGAGAGATGGTGCTGCTTTTGTTCTTAATTGGTATTATGTATGTTTTAACCACTTGTGGGCAGTATGTAGTTCAGATTCTGTACACTGATCATTTTATTCACTGCATTTTAACATTCATGGGAGGAATGGCAGATAGCTTCATTTAATGTCAGAATGGCTGCGGCTGCTTATGGTATAGAGGACTGAGGTTTTGGTTTTAAGCTTCTGGTTAGGGCAATCTGGAAACTAAAGCTATTACAGCTTGGAGTCACAACTCATTTCTGCTTTAGAATCTAGAATTAAGATTGGTTCAAAGGTGGAAGAAGTTTTGTTAGGATAGTAGGGAGCTGACTAGTAATACAAAGATGTGCCATGTCTTGTACAGCAAAATGGTAAACTCTTTGATGTGAATACATTCTTGCACTGGAAACATTTTTATAAACCAGTAGATTATGGATCCTCATTTTCTTGTGTGATATGTTTCATATAAAGGCCAGTGTGTGTCTGGGACCGTTAATCAACTTTAAAGGTATGTAAAACAAAGAGATACTGGTAAATGTTTCAAGAACTTATTTTTTTGGGGCTGTATGAGGATGTTTCAATAGCATGTGAAGTATTAAATGTAGCTTGCAGGACAACTTTAACCTGACTTGCACATTTCATAAGGAGAACTCAAGAATGAGCCATACTTTGCATACCACAAAACGGTATGTATATTACTGCAAATAGACTCACTCATTGTGAAGCATCGACCTTGCATGGTAGGTGTGAAATGGCTGTGTTATGTACTCTTTGTGCTGTTCGAATAAATTGAATGCTGTTCATGCAGTCAGATGAATCTCCGTCACTTCATCAGAATCAGCCATCCTTTTATGAAAAGTGCCTTATGCAGCACTTTTGAGTGAGATCTTCCGTGGGGAACTGCCAAAGAGGAGTATCCTTTTTTGCCTGTTTATTAATGCTGTGTGCACACTGTCTGTTTAGATAGATCTATTTAGATGCTGTCTGTGTAGATAGATAGCTACACAGTAATTTCTGAATTCCTTGATTTACATACACAAACAGAAGTCTTTTCTGTTTACTCTTCTGTGTTGAACTACTGTCACATATACTGTGAATCCAGATGTTACATCAAGGTGATCAAATGACAGAGAATTGAAAGGGGTTATGGTTAGATGAATGTGGTTCGTAGTATAGGGGGTTTGTAACAAATTATCTTAAACAGTAATGCTATCCCTGAGGAATTTTTAAAAGTACATGTAAATATCAAAATATCATTTAGAAAAGAGAAAAACTTGATATACAGCCCAAAATTTTGAGTATCTTCATATCATTATTGAAACTAGTTGGAAATTGTAACAACAAGCATTTAAAATTTTTCAACAGTGATCCTTTGCAGAGCAAAATCACCCAAATAAAGCCATTTGAAAAATTTTCTCATGATTGAAAAAGAAATTACATGCATTTCATTCTTTCAGGAAACTATTTGTTTCCCACCCTCCCCAGTAACTCTTAAAAATCACTTGGCAGTGATAGGTAATTTAGCAGTGATAGTTAATTCAAAGATTAAATTGTGTTCCTGTGAGCTTAAGGAAAGATTGAGGGCGCAAACTGTTGTTGCAGAGAAAATGGATGTAGCAGAAGCTGAGTTATTCTTAAATTTAGAAAAAGTAAATTAGATTAAAAAGATCAGGAAGTGTTTCAGTTGCATCAAGAACTATGATGAGAATTTTCCCTATTTTAGATATTAAAGGATTTGATCATAATGTGCAGAAAGACTGAAGGAAATACATCTTAACTATATCTATCACTTCTAGAACTATCAGTTTTCTTCTTCAGCTGGATTCTGTCTCTAAACCCCCCCAAATTCTTGTCCACACTGAAAAGAACACTCACAGACACCATTTTGACTGACAGATTGGCACAACAGTTCTGTGAGACGAATACACGTCTTACATTTTCTTAAATCTTGCAAGTGACCTTAGGGAAGGAATCCTTGTCAGAAGTGTTCAGTTGCTGCCTTTACTGTGATATTAAAAACTTACAAGGTGGGTATAATACAGAAGGGAGGCTAAGTGCCAGAAGTGGTTAAAAATTCAGTGGGTGAGGAGGAGAGTGGTGGATGGTTTTATTTTGTGAATTTATCTAGTCTTTAAGAAAAGGTCAAATAGTGAAGGAATGTAAATGGAGAAAGGAATAATGAAGTTTCCATACACTAGGTCTGTGTTGGGCAATGCTGTAAGCCATCATTTGAACCAATCAAAGTTTCAGAAATCATAAGTGGTATGAAAAGTCACATCTTTGAAGCATGGTAAAGAGGAGCTTCTAAGGAGGAAACAGACTAAATACTGAAGTGCCTGAGTATGCTAGGACCTGAAAAAAACTTAGGCCTCATTGTTTAGCTACCTGAGTCAAGATGCCATGTCTTATATTTAATAGAAAAAAAAGTGGCCATTCCTAAGCACAGAAAATATGAAAGCTTACTCAATGCCTACAACTTCAAAATTGGATGCTTTGTAGCGTCTTCATCTTGTGTTAGAACCAGGTTGAAGGAAAAAAAGGAAACTAAACCAAAATAAGTTATCATTCTGTCATTCCCTCTGAAAAACAATAATCTCTGCTGGTCCCTTCCAAACTCTATGGTTCTGTGAATGATTTGTGTGCCTCTTTTTTCAAAAACTATTTAAACTTTTCTGTTTTACTTTCTGGCGTTTTTTTACTTGAAGCTGAATTGATGTAAACCAAATATGGAAGTGGAAGAGTATTTGGTCTCTATTTCATCTGCATGTGAAGTTTTATCTAACACTATTTACAAGCAGAGACAATGAAAAATTTGTCCTGGATTTCAAAGCAACTGCACTTGGAAGCCATCTCTTTAGCCAGAACAGAATCATAGAACTACAGAATATTAGTGGTTGGGAGGGACCTCTAGAGATCGAGTCCAACCTCCCTGCCATGGCAAGATCACCTAGGGCAAGCTGCACAGGAATGCATCCAGGCAGGTTTTGCAAATCTGTGAAGGAGACTCTGCAACCTCTTTAGGCAGCCTGTTCCAGCGCTCTGTCACTCTCACTGTAAAGAAGTGTCTCGTGTTAAGGTGGAACCTCCAGTATTCTAGCTTGTACCTGTTTTCTCTTGTCCTGTCACTGCACACCACTGAAAAAAGGCCATCACCTTCACCCTGACATCCACTCCTCAGATATTTATAGATGTTAGTAAGATCCCCTCTCAGNAGGAATGCATCCAGGCAGGTTTTGCAAATCTGTGAAGGAGACTCTGCAACCTCTTTAGGCAGCCTGTTCCAGCGCTCTGTCACTCTCACTGTAAAGAAGTGTCTCGTGTTAAGGTGGAACCTCCAGTATTCTAGCTTGTACCTGTTTTCTCTTGTCCTGTCACTGCACACCACTGAAAAAAGGCCATCACCTTCACCCTGACATCCACTCCTCAGATATTTATAGATGTTAGTAAGATCCCCTCTCAGCCTTCTCAAGGCAAAACCATTTCAGGTCTCTCAGTCTCTCTTCATAGGAGAGGTGTTCCAGTCACGCAGTCATCCATGTAGCTCTCTGATGGACTCTTTCCAGTAGATCCTGTTTCTCTTTATCTGGGGGGCCCAAAACTGGATGCAGTATTATTCCAAATGTGGTCTCACCAGGGCAGACTAAAAGGGGAGGAGAACCTCCCTTAACACTCTGGACACACTCTTGTTAAAGCACTGCAGGATACCGTTGGCCCTCTTGGCCACAAGGACACATTGCTGTGGAAAATGGTTTAACTTGTGTAACTGCTGTCTCATGAAATTTAACTTGGTTTGGCTTTGCTGGCTGTGGGCGTAGCTTTAAATTTTATCTTTTCTTGGCTCTCTTAACATGACTTATGGTAGCTCTGGAGTTAGATTAGCGATCTGCAAGACTGCTCTTGTAACTAGAGCATCTTCCTGTAGGATTTTGATGGGACATTCTTTTGTCCTGGATTCATTCTGAGTGAAAAACGGGACTTGTATTTGTTCTGTTTTGATTGTAATACTTTTGTCCTTACCTTTCTGAATGAAGCTTTGACTTGTCTTAGAAGCTGTGTATTTGTATGTGAATAGTTCTGTACTCTGCAGTTGCTATCTTAAATTCATTAGACATCACTACCAGATTGTAGGATTTTTCTGCTGCCTTTCTCATGATGTTGTGACATCTCTTGCTGATGGCAAGTTCTGGCTTTACTCTGATCTTATTCACATGTTTGCTACTTACCCACAGCTTGAGTAGCTGTATGTATAATAGCGCACATGCTACCTATTTGGCTTCTTGCATCAGTCACATCACTCCCAAAGTGTATGTTGTTTTGTGTTTAAAAGAAAATATGTATAACTCCTTGTATCTGTAGTCTTCTGCTGACGTGGTGTATTTTTACAGTTTTTGGTGCTTTTATGTGTGTGTTGCACTCTGGTTGATGTGGGTGAGTGCTTGTACAGTAGCATCCAGGACAACTGCAGTTTGAAAGTACTAACCACTGGTTTTGTGCTATGCTGATACCAGCAAGGAAGTATATTCCAGTATGCAGAAGAGACATAAATTTAGATCTTTTTGGTGCTGCAGAGGTATGTTTTGAAAGTGGCAAGTGAGAAGGAAATCTGGAGGGGGAGAATGTCTCTGTTTGCTGTGATATGTTTGGATGCAGTGTACACTAAGAAAATGGTCCCTATTTGTTTTGATTTTGAAAACAAGGACTTAGTCTAAATTCAAGTAGAAAACAGGCAGTGTACTAGCATACTTAACGCTTCTCTCTGCAATAGAAGCTCTAAATTTAGATATCCTACTTTATATATGTGAAATTAAAACTGTGCTTAACCCAACAGTTCTGAGCTGTTTTTGAAAAGTGTTGAGTTTGTCATCTTCTGCAAAATGGACACATGTAAACGTCTCAACACACTTCTTTGAGTTCTTGAATAAGTAACTTAAAATCAGCACAGAAGGCAGGAAGTGTTCCCAAGCTGGAGGTTTATCTTGGAGAGAGAGGCTCTTTTGCCCGCTTTTCACTCTTGACTGTTAGTGATTCTGATTGTCTGTGCTGTCATAAGAGTGCACAGGTGGTCCTGAACTTTGTTAATGGCAGGTATACATAGAAAGTGTAGCATAAATTATGAAAGCTCTGTTTTAAGAGAAAATCAAATAATTTCTAAAAAAAATAGTTTCCCTCTAGGTTATCTGGATTTCTTGCATCAGCAAATAACGAAGACTTCTTAATCTGTCTGAGGAAAGGCTGAAATCAGTATAAGCACTGGTTTAGGGTTGCAGGCAAAGCATACCTGCTATAATTTTATGGTGTTTCAGTTACAGGAAAGATGAAGCACTGTTTCCTAACCGCATAACAAACAACATTTGTTAGACCTTGTGTTGAACATAGCTTAGCAATTTGTTTTGCCCAAGCTTGAATATCACAGACTGATATCTAAGGACTAGGATAGACAAGGTGTGTCACTACAATCACCCATCAGCCTCAAAGGTGACGGTGAAGGGCTGTGAAGCTGTGGAAGAAGATTCATTGAGCATCCAGAATACAAGGAAGCAGCTAAAAAGAAAACAGCAGATAGATAGTGGCAGCTATCTTGAGTCGTAGAAAGGTCTGCAGAGAAGACAGATTGGGCAGGTTACTGGAGAAGGTGTTATTCATAAGTTGCATAATTTCATAACATGTTGAGATGCTAGGTGGTTAAATTAGAGGCTGGTTCAGTATCTAGTGCCTTTTGAGGATACTTTTTGTATAAGATAACTTTCTTGATTTTTAATTTTAATTCCTTTAAATTATACTTTGAAGACCGTAGGCACAGAATGAATTCCTCTCTGTACCATTCTATATGCCGTACCATGGCATATCAGGTTTCTTTTTGACATACAAATGCAGTCCACTTAATAAATAAAATGGATTACTTAGAGTAACTGTAACTAGTCAGGCAACCTGAATCTTTGCCAGAGCTATTCCAGAGGATGTCCAGTGGCTTTAAAAAATCCTATTAAAAGATTTTGTTTGCAGATGGTACAAAGGGGATAAAAAAACCCTAACAAAGCAAACAAACCACACACATCTTGCCTTTCCCTCTTCTGTCAAGGGCAACTTACTCTTAAGATGCAGCTGTAGCTGAAATTCCTCTCTGCTGTATGTTCATGAAAGTAAATTTCTGAATAGACTCCAGAGTACTTTAAGTGGATTGCGAAATAGGAAGCATGAAGTTTTGTGTATTTTATGCAGTTATGATTATGCTAATAATAAAAATATGGATGTCACAGTCTTAGTGTTTGAATAGTGTGTTGGTTTTAGATGTGAACTGCCAGGAACATAAGACAGTTTTGTGGAATGACTGGAGCAGAGTCATGTGACCTAGCACCTTTTACTACTGGTTATTGAGTAAAATAAAAAGAAATTTGACTGTTCAGAACTCAGAATGAATTTGCACAGTTTGAATCAAGATTATAAACATAAAATTTGCAAGTGCAACTTCTTTAATACGAGATTGCAAAAGTAGCATGGAATTTCCTTAATGCAAAGACAGATTGCTTAGAAAATGGTGCTTTTTGAAGCATGGTGTGTGCAGGATTTTGTTTATATTGTACCCAGTTTGTAGTTTTCTAGTGGTAACATTTGAAAGGGCTGCTTTGGCCTTGTGAATTAGCAGTAACCAAAGCCGTGAATACTGAAGACTTGTTTTGCTGATATCAAATGTGTTGGATGCTATAGCTTTTGCTGATAAAAATGTGCAAAAATATATACAGGGGTTAAAAGCTGTTGACATTTCTTGCAGTTATTCTGGTTTAGTTCTGTACTGACACTTGCAACCTTGTCAGTGAAGTCTTGAAAATGCTTCATAGTGTTGAGAGGGAAAAGAAATTCAAAATTTGAATAGGTTACTCCTTTCACTCTCTCTTTGAAGAGAGCTGTTCTGTGTTATCCTAAGATCTCCTATGATAGGGAGAACACATGAATATTGCCTTTTAATTTGCAGGGGGATAAAGTGATAAATCATGTAATCTTATTCCTCAAGTGTGAAAATAATGTGTGCGGATTTTGGGTCATAGTAGACAGACATAAACAGTATTTGGGCAGTAACTGGAAAGGCTTGTTGGTGTAACTGTATTTACAATCAATAGTTATAACAAATAGATTCTGATATGGTGGTTAGTTTTGTATTACACCCATCAATTTCTTAAAATCATTCTTTTCTTAAAAACATTTTGCCCAGATTTAACAGACTTTATCTTAGCAGTGTATACACACTTGAGAAATTTTACCTCATCATCAGCAAACTATTTGAATTGCTTACAACTGCCTCCTTATACTTCGTGATAGAACCTCTATCATGGAGTATTTTGAGCTTTAAGTACCTGACTTTCCTTTCTGGCACCTGAGCAATAGGGACAAGGGATTTTAGATGTTAAGCTCAGCTTCCTTATGGCAGATAGAGTTGTTCCTTTAACGACAGTTTGTTACCTCCTTTATATGTGTGCTGTGCTTGTTAAATGTGCTAGTAGTGTTTTGAAACAGAAGAACTTTTGAAAAGTTTAATCTTTTTCATCACTGGAAGGTAGCTGTGCAGTAGCAGATATTAACCATACATTAGCTTCTTTTTTGTCTTAGTATTAATTAAAAAAAAAAAAGGTGAAAAGAACTTCTTCTGTGGATAAAATTCCTATACTTTCCTGGTTAAATTACCTTTTCTCTGTATAAATATTTCTTTGTCAGTTACAGCTTCCACTGGAGGCACTTTTTTTGGAAGTGTCTTTCATGGGCATTACTCTTTAATTTTTTGACCAACCTGCTTCTGTTATATTGGATTTTAAAGATAACTCCTGATATATTAATGCTCTGGAGAATAATTTTCCATCTTTTTCTATTATTAGAAGAAGATAATTTTAAAAAGTGGGGTTAACTTCCTCTCTCTTCTCTCACAAGAGCTCTAAGCGAGAGTGGAAACCTCTAGAGGACCACAGCTGCACAGATGTTCCATGGCTGCTCTTGTTCATCCTCTTCTGCATAGGAATGGTGAGTAGAACTTAAAGAATTTTGTGAATGCTATATAGTTGAAGAGTTTGCATTCATTAGAAAGAGAGTTTAAAACTTCTCAGTAACTCAGTTACCTGGTAAGGTTGAGGTTTACTGGAATGGACACTATCACCTGTAGAACAGAAATGCGTGGTGTGAATATATCAAGGGCCTTTGTTAGGGATCCATAACTTACTGTTTCTACCAATTCTTGCTCTAGCTTCTCTTCCATTTGTGAGTGAATTTCAGCATGGTGAGATTACCATTTAACTTCATTCTTTTCAGGGCTCTGCATGTCCCAGAAATGGTAGCTTTGAGTCCAATAAACAGTTCTGTGAATCTTGGTAAACTTTTTGCTGAGGAGCAAAGATCTGATTATCAAACAGTTCACTGTTGGTTTTTTTTTTGGTGCATAGGAAGAACACTTGCTATTAACAACCATGTTACTAAGGTCTTTATTTGCAAGTTATCCCAGCTTTGTCCTGTGTGATCTTTCTCAAGGCAGCTTCACAGTATTGTGTGCTTTATATTAAAAAAAAAACAACTAACCTTGAAGAGCTGCAGATTAGTGAAAACTGGAAATAAACTACTTTTCCATCTTACTTTGCTTCATGGACCTGTGTATTCTGTTGTTGCTAAATAGTGTCTGTCACTGCCCTGTACTGCCATGCTGTAAGCAGTAGCACTTAGTAATTTGGGACTTCTGTGCTGTCAGTTTTGTTTTGTACTGTCCCTTGATCTCTGGTCTTTGGAATTATTCTACTGACCTTTTTTCTTTCCCTAAAATGTGTACCACCAGCTGTGCTTCAAATGCAAAATTATAGTATTTTCTTTAAATCATACGGATAATATTATCACTGTAATTAGAGTATCTTAGAATTGTAAAAAGCACAGTACTTCGTGAGACAAAGCTCTTTCATGTGGTTGTTTGTTTTCCTGCCTTCTTTTATGTTTCTGGTTACTGAGTCTTTACTTACCTATTCCTCCAATTATAAATGAGTCTACTTACGAGTGCCCTAGTTTTTCTTGTCTAAGTAATATGGTATATAGACTAATTATCCTCTTGGGTCAAATACCCTGTTAGTTACTGTTCTAAAAAACTTTACTTGATGGGTCAGTGTGGGGTCAGGATGACATTTCCACAGTGGTTTAAATTGGCTCAGGTGACAGGGGAATTGCATGATTTCCCTCACCCTTTGTGAAGGGAAAAAAAATCTTGAACCAGCCAAGAACCTGGGTACTCTTTTATGTGAAAATGTGCTAGGTTGTCCTTTCTACAACAATGAAGAATATGAGAAACTGAAAGTGAGTGCTGGCAATCAGCTTTAATTAATACTTGTGATTGCTTTTTGCTTACTTTGCCCTTGTCTCCACTTTCAGTATTAAGTCTGTAAGTGCATTAGTGCATTGGGAAGGGAAAGCTGATGACCAGCTTGTTGTCTGGAACTTCTCTGTAGTGGTAGCCTGTTTATCAGAGAAGGTCACTTTCCTTTTATCTTCAGACCTTGTAAACGACTCACATTTTAACTGTTCCATGCCAGTTTCATTATCCGTTTTCATCATCTCATCTCATTCTGTTACTGCCATCTGTTGCTGCACACATTTGTCTTGGCTATTTACTCTCTTTTCCCTTCTGAAAGGTTGGCTTCCCTCACTTGTAAAAACAATTCATTGACAGTAGTGGAGTGAACCAGTGATTTACTTCTTGTTAGTGGTGTTGCTAGAGAGCTAATGATTATTCTGGGCTAATCTCTTGTTTGTGTAGTCACTGCCTTGATCTTGGTTTTGCGAAAGAAGTAAGTCTGGAAGTTCATAATAAGACTTGCCTGATGTCGGGTATTTTCCACATTACTCCGTTTTGCACTCTCTGCTCTCTCTCTGTTTCTTTCCTGCATTTGAACCCAGCATCTTTAACCATAGTGGCCTTGATCTGGTCACTTGGCTTACGTGATTTCCTTAAAAGGAACTTAAGTCTTATAGCCTCTTCATTCTAGCTTTGAAAGCACCTAATTTATTTCTTTAGGATATTTTTATTTCCTTCAAAATTGGGATGGTCTGAAATCTTCTCAGGTGCATACTAACCCTCAAAAACTCCAACTCTGCTTGTAGCTTTCACTGCCTGCCCTTGGCTTGCCTTGTGTTTCAAGTATTCTACCACTTGTAGACAGAGTAACTCTCAAAAAAAAGTGCCTACGAGATTCTTAACTATGTTTGGATAATATGCTGTGTAAGTGTTTGAATTCTCTTTTGACTTGCATTCAGTTTCATAGTTACACAACAGTTCTTTGTGGATGGTCCTTGGTGTAGTTGATTTATTTTTTTCACTCTGAAAGGCTGGTTTGTTGGTTTTTGTTTTTTTTTTTTTTTTCAAATGTCTCCACTTAGAAACAAGTGAATTAAGCTGAGATTTCCCAACTATCAAACAGAGCAGTACTAAACTGTGCCTTTTTCCCCCTGCACACCCCCACCTTCCTCCAGGGTTTTATCTGCGGCTTTTCAATAGCTACAGGAGCAGCTGCAAGACTGCTTTCAGGATATGACAGTTACGGAAATATTTGTGGACAAAAAAATATCAAGGTGGAGGGAATAGTCAACAGTGGTCTGGACCTCACACACAAGAAGTGAGTATTTACTCTTGCAATTGCTTCATTCTGTTAGACAGGAAAGGGAAAACTTTTCTTCCTTTGAGGGTGGTTTTCAATAAAATGGGAAAGCAGATGTGATAACTCATTCCTTCTTGTCCTTCTCCATTCATGTCAAGAATAACAGTCTTTTGTAACAACCAGCAACAGCACATGAAAAGTATATGTTGATAGATGTGCAATGAGAGTGTTGCTAAAAGATTAAGGAACTTCACTGCATGAAGTGTGTGTTGTTAGACCTCTAGAGATTCTTATTTATTATTAAGTGTGACAGGTATTCTCGGATTTGAGAACAGGCTTTTGAGATCTGTGCAGAAATGGCTCAATCTTAACATATGCTCAGTTTCTGCCACTGAGTTTAAGGTGAGATAGGATATATCTCACACATCAAAATGAGACTTCAAAATTCAAACTAAGCAGAATATATGTTAAGTTGCTTGTGGAGAAAATGCACAAAACAAAATGCACATTTCTTATGAAACTGTGTCATATTAAAACACATGTCACAGCCAACACATCATGTATCTACTGTGCTGAAACACATCGTGCTGCAGTACTACTGCTGGAGTGAGTTCAGTAACAAGAATTCTGGTCTGACAGGTTGAAAACCTGTGGATTTCTGCCGAGGTCTGTCTGCCAGTCAGTGCTTAGAGTGCATCTGTACAATCTGTATGACTTGAGAAAGTAACGTTTTAGTCTAACAGTGGTATTAGTTGTCAGAAAATAAAATTTCTTTCACTGTGAATTACTTGTAAGAACTAAAAAGTCTCTAATTTATGAGTATGATGACCTTCACCCTTTTAAACTAACATAAAATCTGTAATCGTGATTTTTGCAAGGATGCTTCCCTAAAATTTGCTTATTTTGGATTGCTGTGCTAAATACTTTTAAATAGCCAATTAATAGTTTAGCCTCGGTAGTGGTTGTGTTAATGGAAGATTTTGAGCTAAAAAAAATAGCCTGAAGTGTCTTACAGATTTCTTGTGTCAAAAGAGTGCTTTTTAATCTAATCACAAGTCCCACAAGGGTTGAATGACTCAAAACTTATGCAGCATAATTTTCCTACTTACAAAATAAATACTGTAGCACATTCCAAAATCAAGCGTATTCAGTATGAAATTGTAATTCTTGAGTTGTGAGAAAAAAATACAAAATTAGAATTTTATGCACCCTTAGAAACAAATCATGTTCAAATTCTTGTGAAGGTGGAGAATCTCAGATGCTTCACTAAAATCTAATAATTAATAGTGTTAATATTCTCCTACATATGGCAAAAGTCAGGCCATCAATGAGAAGACATATCTACCACTGGTGAGTGGTTTCATTCTGTAAAGGCAAAACTGGAAGAGAGAAAAAAATCAGAAACTGCTGTTAACAGCAGTTAATAGACTGCGCATCGGTGTCAGTCTTAACATTCAGAAGGATTGTATTTTTCTAATAAAGTGTATCTTGAGACATGACCTAAGCACATGAATGTATATGCTCATGTGGAGTATCATCCTCTTCGTTTGGTTAACAGTGACAGAAAACCTTCCAAGACACGTTATTTTGTGACTGCTTATAGTGAAGTACCTGACACAGTGTAGGCTACCCAGCTTTGGAAGAGGCTAGTTTTTACATAAACAAGTGGTCATTTCCACTCTCAAACCCTGTAGCTTTTTTAATTTCCTTGGCAGTCTTCCAGCCTGCTTTCTTGAGACCATCTGTGTCTAGCATATGGAGTTTCTGCAGTGTTTGAGGTATAGTTTGTGAGAGAATATCATGATATTTTATAGGAGTACTTTTCAAACAGACTATAAAAATAATCTCTTCTTCCTGCCTGTGTACTTCAGTTTATGTAGAGAGAAGGGACTTCAAGCTCTACAACTATGATTCTGGAAACATCGTTACTTCATTCTGCTTGCAGGGTAATTCTGTCTTAATTTCCCAGTCCAAGGCAGAAAAAACTAAATCATCTGTAAAAACAACATGTTCTTCCCTGTAAATGACAGCAAAACAGTGCACTGTAATGAGGAAGTGAAGTGGATGTGTTTTGTGTGGATATGGAAATCAAGGTAGAAGGGTGAAGAGCAGAGACCTCGCAGGGACAGGGCATGATCTCCGTGTGTGTCAGATAATCTGAAACCAGTGACATGAAATATTGAGAAGGACTTCACACCCTGGTCTCATCAAGCAGTGAATCTGGCATCTTTTTATCTTTTTACTTTTATAAAAAAAAGCAGTACAGCTTTAACAGGCTGTACTGTAGAGTCAGATGTGGGGTTATAGTCTAGGCAGTTAGTTCTTGTTAAATTTACCTGCTTCAAATAAGCTTCTTGCTTTTCAAGTTCTGGCAGTTTAAAGTGGGTTAAAATTACTTTTTATTAACCAGCAGGTGATTGCTGTAACAGCCAAATAGAAGTCCATGAAGTGCTAGTTCAGTCTGGATTTTCATCACCAACAGTACTTTGCTGCTTGGACAGGATTCAGTTTGTGTTGTGTATTTTAGTACTAAAGGTGGTGGAAGCCCCATCCCTGGAGGTGCTTAATGCCCAGCTGGATGAGGCTCTAGACAGCCTGATCTAGTGTGAGGTGTCCCTGCCCATGGCAGGGAGGTTGGGACTAGATGATCCTTGTGGTCCCTTCCAACTCTGATTCTGTGATGTATGTGTTCTATTATAGAGCTGAGTTAGAGTGGTATTCTGCCTTAATAAATGCTTTTGACTCTAGAAATTAGAGTGGTATTCTGCCTTAATAAATGCTTTTGACTCTAGAAAATGTCTGGGGTTTAGGTAGTGGGAAAACCCAGGCAGAGTTTGCAGCAGGGATACAGAGACTTTGCTTGAAACTACATATACTCTACTTATAATTGGTTTAGAGTGGGTGTGAGCCCTTATCACAACAATGCAAAGTAAATTAAGATGCTTATACATCAGAGCGAACAGTTATTCTGTGAATTTTTTACTATAAAAAGATGCCTTGAGGACTAATAGAAAATCAATGACACTAGCAAATCAAAATGCTAGAAGGTAAAATAGGTTTGTTCATAGATTTGCTACATTGCTTCCAAGAATCTAGGTGTAGTGTACAACGTGATAGTACTTTGTTTTCCTATTTTTACAAGCGAAAAGAAGACCACTTTGTTTTTCATGGGCATGAATAAGTAATAGAATACTTGTCTAGTAAACTACCAGGCAAAAGCCAGAAGTGTTGATGCCTTTCTCTTTTTGTTCTTCACCAGCCTAGAAATCTGGATTTTAGTTTCAGAACTGAAAACAAAAAATTCCCACATTGCAATATAAGCTTGGAATGGTAAAAAGGTGTAAGAAAAAATATCCTATAGGTCTGTTAAAATACATTCCTCAGGATGGACACCTTGATGTTATTTTTCAAACACTATGCCTTTTGAAAGCTTAAATTCTTTCCTTATTTTCTTACTGTGTATAGGAATCAGATTAAAATTAAAGGTGAGCTTAAAATTCCTGATTTTTGCTGTGAAGAGAGGAGGCAGACATAGTAAAAGCTATATGTAGTTACATTTACTCAAGGAGTATTTTCATCCTGCCATATTTCAGGGGTTCTTTTAACAAACTTTGATTTTCAGAAAAGTGAACTGTTAGGATCAAAAGAACCATAGAACTATAGAACAGTTTGGGTTCAAAAGAACTGTGAAAGATGATTTGGTCCAACTTCCCCACCATGGGCGAGGACATCTTCAGCTCAGTCACATTGCTCAAAGCCATTTATTTTGGCCATTGAATTATAGTTTTGACCTTGAGAAGTGGGATGGATTCTAACCTGTTAATGTCAACATTCAAGTCTTGGTATTCCTAGGTAATACATTAAAGGATATTTGGAGAAGTCTCCTATGTGGCCACTAGAGCCCACCCCAATGTATCCCAAGACCCAGGGTCTCTCCTAGGCTGAGCCATGTGAATGCATAGACATACGTAGGACACTGACATGTATGGGTACATGGACTTGATGGACATGGACTTGATGCAGCAAGTCCAGAGGAGGGCTATGAAAATGATCAGGGAATTGGAACACCACTCCTGGAAGGACTATCTGAGTGAGCTGCAGTTGTTTAGCCTGAAAAAGGCTTCAGGGAGACCTAATAGGAGCCTTCCAGTATTTGAAGGGGCTATGCAAGAAGGCTGGAAAGGGGCACTTTAATGGCCTGTGGTAGGGGGGATTTAAATTAGAGAAGAGTAGGTTCAGGTTAGACATTAGGAGGAAGTTCGTAACCATGAGGGTAGTGGAACATTGGAACAGGTTGCCCAGGAAGGTAGTTGAGACCACATCCTTTGAAATAAATTCCCAAGGTCAGGCTTGACAGGGCTCTGGGCAACCTCATCTAATGAGGAGGTCCCTACTCACGGCAGGAGGGTTGGACTAGATGACCTTTGGAGGACCTAAATGCTTCCTAGGAGCAGGAGGGATTTTTATGCTTCAGAATGAATTATCATTGTGGGGACAAAAATAGAAATGGCATCTGATATGGTGGTTTGGTGTTGTGTTCCTATAATGATGTTAAATAATACAAAGAAAGTATTTCAATGCAAGGGATGTCACCAGAATTGTAGGAGTTTGAAAGACCTTTTCTCTTCTAAAGTTGAACAAATTTCTGTATCTGTGTTATGTGGAAAGTACTGTAGGGTTAGCATTCATGATGAAATGCATGTAGCCAGGAGAAGATGTTGGCTGGAAAGTGCTAATACGTACTTCATACACTGTTTTTTTTTTTTTTAAATGACAGTGACAAATCTTAGAGAATTAGCAGATAGAATCTCTTTAAATTACTACATTTGAACATGGATCTTGAAATATCTGACCAGTTTTTATTTCAAAATAAACATTCATCTGCTCAGTTACATGGACAAGTGGTGTGGAAATTCAATCTAAAGCTAAAAAAATGTTCTTAATTACTGGTATGATGTGTATTCATTACAGTAGCCACAGACTTTGTTCTTTTTGGAGCGTAAGTATAATCTCATCTGGTTTGTTGAATGTTAAAATAAAAATTCAGGAGTCATGAAGTCAAGTTTAAGATAGTAGTGACAGTTTGTGTGAATGTTTGGATACATATGTGTGAAGAGACATGGTAGAATTGCTGCTGTTTTTACGAGCAGTGTTTTTTGGATGGAATTGAATCTGGTAGAGTTAATATCCTTTCTATGTGACCCTGAAGTATATAAATGTCCATATATTTGTGGTGCATATGTTCAGTCTGTTAATTTTATGACAGTATCAAATTTCTTGTGTTTCTGGGTAGACTGTAGGTTAGTCCTGGCTAAATGATATTTATTTTGTTTGTAACGTAAAAGTAATTTCCTATTTTGATTCCTCAGATATGTGTTCTTCTTGGATCCATGCAACATTGATCTAGTACATCAGAGGATCAAGTCTCTTGCTTTGTGTGTATCAGCTTGCCCAAGGAAAGAACTAAAAACTCTGGCTGATATTCAGAAATTTGCAGAAACGAATGGTATGCAAAAAGCAAGTCTCGTTTTGTTCATGTGCCAGATATTTTCACAGCATTAAAACAGTTTTTGTGCATTGTCTGAACTAAAAATGAGATACATGTGAAGAAACAATTATAGAAATAATGTCACTGTTATTAAGATAAAACTTTGCTCAGTTTTACAGTATTAATATGATTTTGTCATGTCTTGAGACAGTTTTGAAAGGTCATTGTTAAAACAGGAGTACAAAGTGTAAAAAGAATTTCAGGGAATATCTCATTACAGGCTGTGTTCTGAGCTCCTGTGGAAATGCTCTGGTGTTGCCGCTCAGCAATAACGCTCCTGAAATGTCCTCGTGTATGGGGTTAATGGGAGCACTGCTGCTATTGAGTGGCATTTACTGTACAGAGTATGGCTGCAGATGTGAAAATGTTCCTGCTTTCTTTCAGTGCTGTGGTGTAACTGTGTTTTCTTGGGTTTTTTTCTTGCACTTTTCATTTCTAAAGAGGTGTAAAAGAAACTACAAAATGAAATATTATATCCTCTTTCACTTAAGAGTAGGACTTTTTTCTCTGCAGTAATAGTACTGATACTACTAGTTCAGTTCATATTTTAGCACTGTATGTAATAAAACGCATGAGAGGTAACCAACTTCTGAACGTTCCTAAAAGAAAGTAAGGACAAAAACTTCATTTGAGGAAAATTCAGGGATTTTCAGCTACTCAACTGGGAGCCTTTTTTCCTAATTTTTTTCTACTTAATTTTAAATGCTGTAGTAGAATTTCTCTAAAAGGTACTTGGGTAATGATGTGTCAGTCTGGGTGACCAGATCAAAGTGGTGAAACTGATTAATTTTGGTAGATGGAAATCAAATTCCCAGATTCATATACATTGCATCAGGTTGGAAGGACCCTCAAAAGTCATCTTGTCTTCTTCCTTATGTCCAACTAAAATCTACCCTGCTCCAGTTTGAAATCGTTGCTTTGTCATATCACTGCAAGCCCTTCTAAACAATCCTTCCCCAGCTGTGCTGTAGGTCACCTTCAGACACTGAATGTAGTTAGAAGGTTTCCCTGGAACCTTCTCTTCTCCAGGCTGAAAGTCCCAGTTCTTTCAGCCTGTCTTTGTAAGAGAGATGCTCCAACTCTCTGATCATCTTTGTGCCTCTAAATGCCCCTGGTGCGGGTCATTTGAGTACATCTTGGTTTTTAAGCAGAGCAAGTTGAAGTGTCCCTAGGACACTGCTAGTGTTTTTGGGCTTCCCATTGCATTGTGTCTGCACACTTGGGTGTCAGGAACTTAACTATCAATATGGCATGCATGTAGCTGCATAAACAGCTGTGCCAACACCAAGCCACAGGTAGTTTGAGAACAAAAATGTTCTTGTGTCTTCTGTGCGCTATTGTCAAATACAAGCTTACAGTGAAACTAGACAGTATCTAGTTTTACCCCATGCTATATTTTCCTAAACGATTGCAGGACAGTTACTTATTGGTGTGGAGTCAAGGTCATTAGTATCAATGTTTAAGTATGTCTTGAAATAATGAAATACAGCCATGCCTTATTTTACCACAAACATGGTTTCTGTATTAATACAAGAAGTCATGTTATTAACTCTGCCTGAAATATCTACAGTAGAACCATCCTTTAAAGTACACCAAACTGCAGTCTTCTAAAACAAGCTGTGCCATGTCTGCTTATTTTTCTATGCTAACTGTGTCTCCCTTAGTGGTTTGGATTTTAAAACCTAAAGATAAAATTATTTTAAAACTTAGTAACACAGCCAGTTTGTTTCACTTTGCAGAAGCTTGGTCAGAAGTGTGAAAAGTGTTAGACCAAAACGGAATTACCAAGTTCAATTCCTTATTTTCTTTATATGATATTGAGCTCATCAGAACCAAGTACTAAACTCAGTTGAGCTTCCCTTTTTCAGATGAACTCTGCAAAACTGAAATCACATCATTCAGAGAAATATTGTCATCCTTATAGTTGTGTTTCTGGCTTAAATTTTCACCACTCTGTGCAACTATCAAAAAAATGATGGCTTGCAGCAGATGAGCAGCTTAAGTTTTGATCACCCTGTATGTTTCATGTGTAAAGTAGAAGTGTAAGTATGATTCAGTCTTGTAATACAGCAAGAAAAGTGAGTTAGTACCAAAACTATAGTACTTGGTATAAAGAGTAATTTTTCTAAGAGCCACTTTGTGGGTTTAGATTCAATAATACTGGGGTTATATTTGGCAGCCTGTTTCAAGTAACTGTGGACTCTGCTGTAAAAAGAATAAGGAAATCTGAGAACTTTGAATGAAACTGCACAGAATTTAGTTGCAGTTTCTATTTTTGTGATGATACCTAGGTAGAATTTAGATTTCAGCTGTCATGTTCTGATGATGGAGGGAAGATGTGTATTTCACGGAATGTTAGAGGTTGGAAGGGACCTTGAAAGATCTAACCCCTCTGCCAGAGCAGAATCACTTAGGGTAGGTCACACAGGAATGCATCTAGGCAGGTTTTGAATGTCTCCAGAGAAGGAGTCTCCACAACCTCTCTGGACAGCCTGTTCCAGTGCTTTGTCACCCTCTCAGTGAAAAAACTCTTCCTTATGTTCACATGGAACCTCTTGTGCTCCAGCTTTCACCCATTGCCACTTGTCCTGCTGTTAGATGTCACTGAGAAGAGGCTGGCTTCATCCTGCTGACACTCACCCTTCACTGACTTATAAATGTGAATGAGGTTACCTCTGTCTCCTCCAACCTAAGGAGACTCAGCTCCCTCAGTCTTTCCTCACAAGGAAGGCGCTCCACTTCCATAGTCATCTTCATGACTGTGTGCTGGACTCTTTCAAGCAGTTCCCTGAGGTCCTACTTGAACTGAAGGACCCAGAACTGGACACGACATTCCAGGTGCAGCCTCACTAGGGCAGAATAGGGGGTGGGGGAAGAAAACCTCCCTTGACCTATTAACCATATCCCTTCTAATACACCGCAGAATGGCTTGGCCACAAGAGCACATTGCTGGCTCAGGTTAACCTTTCATAATACTGCTCCTAGTACTGACCTCTGAGGGACTTCACTATCTACAGGCCTCCAGCTTCTCATTGACCACAACTCTCTGACTTTTTCCCTTCAGCTAGTTCACAATCCACCTCATTACCTAATCAGCCTGACCACACTGCCTCAGTTTAGGTGTGAGGATGGTGTTGGAGACGATGTCAAATACTTTACTGATATCAAGATAAACCATATCTGCTCTACTACCATCTGTCCACCTGGCTATGTTCTCCTAAAGATTATATCAGGTTGATCAAACACGACTTCCCCTTGGTAAAAGCATATTGACTGCTGCTAATGACCCTCTTGTCCTTGAAATGCCTAAGGACAGTGCCAAGGATAAGTTGTTCCATCACCTTCCTGGAGCTAGAGATGAGGTTGGCTGGTCTATAGTTACCCAGGTCCTCCTTCTTGCTCTTTTTGAAAACTGAAGTGATGTTTACATTCTTCCAGTCCTCAGGCACCTCTCCTGTTCCCCATGACTTACCAAAGATGATGGAGAGTGGCTTGATGACTTCCACCAGCTGTGCCAGCATCTGTGGGTGCATCCCATCAGGACCCATGAATTTATGAATGTCCAGATGGCTTAATTGATCCTTAATGCAGTCTTCATCAATCTTTATCCTGCCTTCTTCTGGGGCTTCAGGAGTCTGGAGCTCCTGAGGGCAGTCTCCAGTGGTATGGACAGAGACAATGCATTCAGTAACTTTGCTGCCTTTGTGTCCTCTGTCACCAAGTGATCCGCCTCATTCTGCAGTGGGCCTACATTGCCTCTAGTGTTAGTTTTCACTGCAGTGTATTTGAAGAAGTCCTTTTGACTTCCCTTGCAAGGTTTAATTCCAAGGAGGCCTTAGTTCTCCTAGCTGCCCTCCTACATCTTCTGGTAACAGTCTTGTACTCTTCCCAAGTGTCCAGCCCCTCCATCCATGATCTGTAGCCTCTTCTGCCATGATCTGTATCCTCTTCCATTTTGCCCAGCAGTTTCCTTTTTAACCATGCAGATCTCCTGGCTCCTCTTCTCAATTTCCTACCCATTGGTATGCTGTGATCCTGAGTTTGAAAGAAGTGGTCCTTGAATATCCATCCGTCTGTGACGGAGGGGGACTTCTGCCCTTATCGCCCGTTTGTGGCGAAGGGAAGAAATCAATGGGTGCGAGATAGTTATATAAAAATATATGTTTATTAAACTCAATATTCTTAACTCTCAACACCCCCCAACCACTGTATTAAATATTGTTCATTCACGGTTATGGGTCGACCTTATGGGCTAATATCACAATAAATGGCTTACTAAGAACTATATTACAATGACTGGCATTCAACTATTAACAGACTATTAACAGAGAGAGTTTTCCCCGCGGCTCAGTTCCGCTTGGGGTCAATATACCACCTGCCCAACGGAGTGGGCTGAAACACCTTCTGCCCTTTGGCAAGAGATTACAAATATTACAGAGGCTTCAAAGTATTTACTAACAATTCTGGTTAGTTATCAATAATTATCAATCACCCTCCGGGGTTATATCAACTGCCTATTTACCTAAGGTCCAAACCTCTGGGAACTATGCCCGTGGACCTGTGAGGCTGGAAATCTTCCCGGTGTGAGGGGAAATAGGAATCTTCCCGTTTCTAGGGGATATTAGTGATCCTCCCGGCTTCTGGGGGAAAGGATGTAGTCTTCCCAGCTATCTGGGGGAAATCAATACAGTCTCTACCTCCTTCTCCTGGCGAGGATACCTTCTGCCTTGTCTCCTGGTTCCTCCTGGAAGCTTGGTCCGGGAACTGCTGCGGGACCGGTGGCAGGACCTCTGTTGCTGGAGAATGGGTGCTGTGCAGCACGGTTCTCACCCTGGCTGTCAGGTCGATCGCGCCTCTGGTCTGCTCCTGGTGGCTTGGCAGCTTTGGCTCTTACCAGGCTGAAGCAATGGGCATACACGGCTAGCTGGAGTCTGTGCTCCTCAGATATATAGACAGTGCAGGATCGAATGTCCTGATTAGTTCACCTCGGCTGGCTGGCTGGGAGATTCCATCTCCATATCAGCATGAGCAAATAGGCCGGTGACACAAAGTAACAGACAATAGTTGTGCCCAAGTCTAAGTATAAGCGATCGTGAGGACAGGGCCTCAGCGTGAGTGTGAGAGGGGAGAGAAGCGAGCTCTGTAGATAGAAGCTCTGTAGATAGAAGCTCTGTAGATAGAAGCACTGGAACACGTGTGCGCTCTCATTTATAAACTGTGGGCTGAGATCAATTGGCCCAATTGGCCACTATTGACCAATCAGTTTGGCAGACAGCCAAACATCACCAAAATAGGCGAATTCACTATGCCTTACACCTCCATAAATGGAGAGAGCATAGGCTGGGCCACACACTCAGTGTGGGCTTATGCAACCTGTTTACTACACAGGCCTTAGCAGGGCCGGGGCCAGGCAGACACCGTGGCGCCTTGGCCTTTTGTACCTTTTATGCCTTTTAATGTGTTTACCCCTGGTTTGGGGAGGAACATGCCTGGGCATGCAAAGCAAAGTGAGGCATAGAATGAGCCTATTTTTCGGGCCTATGGGCCCTCCACAACACTGTCTTGGATTCCATTACTTTCTAGTTCCTTGTCCCATGGGATTTCCCCTAGTGATCACTTGAAGAGGCCAAAGTTGACCCTGTTAAACTTCTCTATTTAATTTCTTGTGATTTGCAGTACTGAATTTCCCCAGGGTTGCAACCTTTAATTGCTACTTAACAAGAAAAAAATCTTAAAGTTTTAAATATATAGGGAGGCTGTAGCAAGGTGGAGGTTGATCTCTTCTCCCGGGCAACCAGCAAAAGAACAAGGGGACACAGTCTCAAGTTGTGCCGGGGGAGGTATAGGCTGATGTTAGGAGGAAGTTCTTCACAGAGAGAGTGATTTGCCATTGGAATGGGCTGCCCAGGGAGGTGGTGGAATTGCCTGTCCCTGGAGGTGTTGAAGAGAAGACTGGATGAGGCACTAAGTGCTATGGTCTAGTTGATTGGACAGGGCTGGGTGCTAGGTTGGACTGGATGATCATGGAGGTTTCTTCCAACCTGATTGATTCTATGATTTCTGAAAACTTTTACCCTTCTTTTAACCTGAAAATAGCAATTGTGCTGGATGTCAGTTCTTTGTAGGTTGTCGCATGTGCTTTTGATTAGTTATCCATTTTCACCTGACTCATATGCCTATCTCTGAAATTGCCTTACCTGTCTATGCACCTTGAAATTCTTTCACAAATTACTGCTTAAGAACCCCTCCATTCCAGAGAAACCCTCTTTTGTGCTTCAGTTCATCAAGAGGTGGTATAGTAAATTCAAATACAGTTGGTTGGTTTGTTTTTTCAATCTAAACAGCTTTATCAATAGCTGTAACATATTAAAATATACTTCAGCATCCTTACATTGATTAATGAGGTATGATCCTTCAGATAACTTGGCATTTTTAGTTCCTTTCCCAAGTTGTGACAGGCAGTTGATTGGCTGTACACAACATAACAGAACTGCCAACCCCTCAGATTCAGAGCAGTTGTGGCAGAGCTCTTACTTAATTGAGCAGTACAGTTTGTATTTTTCTATAGGCGAGATGATTAATAAGCATTTTGGGTAGATGAAATACTTGCTTAAGTCATGAAGATAATTTCATGACAAAGCAGCCTTTTGGCTTTCAGAGTCAGTAATGATGTACTTGCTGTTCTGCTGTAATTTGTAGAAAGGATCTGATTAGTGAATGGTGCTGCACCATTTCAGGACAGTAACTTGATTGCAACCTCCACCCCACTTGCTGTGCCACAGTGAGGTCTGACCTTTACAGTATCTTCCCATCTCAGAAGAGGGGTCTGTCCCTCACAAAGCTTGCCTGACTTTTAAGAAAACAAGAATGCGTGTGCACTCAGAATAGTTGATACTCTGAACACTGGGAACCAACTGGAAACTTTTACAAGAAGAGGGAAGAGGAGAAGGAAAAATATGGGCAGTTGACCAGTCAGATCTTCAGCCTGTGCAGAGATGCAGGTTTTAAAATACAGACGTGTTCTGGAGCAGCTCCTGGAGGTGATGTAGAAAGGTGAAGTGCTGGCTGAGAATATTAGCAAGTCTAATGCCATTCTCACAACAGACATGCTGGTAATTGAATTGTAGAGCTATGGATTGGACATAATTGAGAGTGGTATATGTTGTGAACTGGCTGCTGCTAACCTCCCCAGGATTTTATCACCCATTAAAACACCTCAGGCAGGGAGTACTTGGAATTCAAGGCTTTCGACGGTTTTGGCACTTAAAAAAGGATGTAATATGGCTGAAAACTGTTTTTTTTTTTCCCCAGAAAACTGATTTGTGCAAAACTTGATGTCCAAAACACATTGACTGGCTATTTTCAAGGACCTGCCAAAGTATTTTGAAATGTCATTGAAGATGTAATTCATACACGACTGTGTCAAATGAATAGTGAAATGTCATTATTAGAAAGAAACACTAAACTGGTGATGATAATTTCTGTTGTGATTAATTCACCAATAATTGGTCACTGTGGGAGCTAACATTCCTATCTGTTGTGTAAAGGACTGCTTGCAGATTTAGGAACCTAATGTGAAAGTTCTATTTTCTAACACGTTGGCAGGTGTCTTAGTTGTCAGGATTCTGTAGCTGGCTTGGGCTTGCTGAGGTCTGGGTGCACTTTGAGTCAGCGATAAGGCTACATTGTCTGCTGTGAACACTGACCTGAATGAAATCAATAAAAGAAATCATTCTGGCTAACTTGTAGCTCTCTCTGAGCTATGTGAAAGAACAAAAGCTGTCTGCAGATAATGATATCTTCGTGTGTAGTAATCAGAGCGTATCTTTGCAGTTATTCTTGGTAATTTGTCATGGGTTTAGCCAATTGAATCTGCTGATGAGTATTCAATACCACGGGGCTATCATGCCAGTTCTAAAATGAAACTGTTGGCTGGAGCAAGATATCTTGGGACGTGTAGCTGGAACATGAGAGACTTCCTGTTTTCGACTGCTGCTTCCCGTTTCCAGTTTGAGGATGCTGCTCTTTTCTGCTGGGCTGGCTGCAGACTTAGGGGGTGGGGTAGTCATTTTATGGCTGGCTTCTGCTGCTGCTCCTGCTTTTGCTTTTCTGTGAAATAGCGATAGTGGTTGTACACTGTGTTGTTTCTGTTAAATTCTTATCTCAACTCACGGAGCTTTTTGTTTCTTTCACTCTCTTGATCACGGACATGAGTCTTGTTTAGAACAGACTGAGCTAAACCTGGGCAGTGTTATTTTGATACCCCAATATGCAGCATGAAAGGGTTGAGATAATGAGAAGTGAGGTAACAGGAAAATTCAGTTAAAGCTTGCTAACAGAATTTCATATGCTTTTCCCCACCCCCACCCCGTAGTATGTTTGCCATGTTGATGCATTTGCTTTCCAGGGGTGGCTGGGGCTGATGTGCAGGGGCCCGGGCCTGTGTACATTACATAAATGTAATGTATTATGCTATGTAAGTCTGTGAATTACAAGGAAATTCTCTCTTGAAGAATGCTGCCCCAGTTCCCAGTGAAAAATCTCCCAGAAAGTGCAGAAGAACTGATACTGCTTCTGATCCTCCAAAGGGGAGCTTTGCAGCATTTTCACATGACACAAGTGATTCCAGTCAGAATTAGAGGGACCCTGTCCTCAGCCAGATGGAGGAGGACAGTTGGCTTTATTAGACTGTGTGGATCCCATGGCTTGGCAAGTTGAACCTATAAGGCTATAGTAGATACAGGCACACAGTGTACATAAAGCTATAGTAGATACAGGCACACAGTGTACTCTGCCATCAAACCAAGAGGAGTGGAGCCTATTGTTATTTGTGGTGTGACAGGGAGCAGCACAGCTGAATGTGTTAGAAGCTAAGCATGAAATGCAGGCCACCATTTGCTTTCACTTGGAGGGATAGAAGTCGTCACTGGAATTGACTGTCTTAGTGGTGGACACAGCCTCTCCATTTGAACTGATCATAGGCTGATCCAGACTGTACTGGAAACAGGGTGGAGCTTCAGAACATCTGCAGTAATAAATCTGATGTATGATGTGTATTGTTCAGTGTTAATTGCTGCTGGGCATAACGTAGATGGTATAGTGGAAAATGTCTTGGGTTTAGCCAGTTGAATCTGCTGGTATGTATTCAACACCATGCTGATATTATGCCAGATTTAAAATCAAAGTGCTAGTTGGAGCAAAGTAGCATGGGGCTTGAAGTTCAGATTGTAACATGAGAGACTTCCTGCTTCCGATTGCTGTTTCTGGGTTCCAGTTTGGGGGTGTTGATCTTTTCCACTCATCTGGCTGTGGGCTTGGGTAGTGGGGGTTTGTATTATAGCTGGCTGCTGCTTCTGCTTTTGCTTTTCTCTGAAATAGCTAAGGTAACTGTACGCTGTATTATTTCCATTAAACTCCCCTTATCTCAACTTTCTGAGATTGACCTTTTGGGATTTTTGTGTGTTTCATTCATTCTTAATTGCGGGTATGTATCTTGTTTAGAACAGACTGTATTAAACCAAGATGTACTTTCCTTAGAGCAAATACCCTGATTGCTAACAGCTTCTGATGTTTTTCTGATGCTTCCCCACTGTGTACTTTGTTTATAGTCAAAATACGCTGGTTAAAACTTAGTCCTTTGCTCATGATTTTTATACAGGTCTTTGGGAACCTGTGTATATTGAGTGTCATTTTTTGAATGACTGGAATAAAAGTACACTTTGACTGGGTTTGAATTATGGAGTTATCCACTGCTGCTCTGCCTTGCTACCAGAGTGCGCTGTTAGGCTTCTCTTGTGTTGGAAATGGATCATCTAGTCAAAATGAATTAATTGCAGCAGAAAGTGGCTGCACATGGAGTCCTCCAGTAATATTGTGTATGTTATTGATTATGTTAATAAATCATTTGGAAGGGGGGAGGAACAGTGAGGTATAACTTTTGCTGCAGTTATTGAATTATTTAGAATTATAGGAAAAAAAACAACAACTGATTTCACTTGCAGTGGAATAAATGTTGAATGGCAAAGAATAACTGCAGAATGAAGAGGTGAGGAACAAGCATTGTTGTGCACTTAGCATTTTACTTAAAATGGTTGTTGGTAGTTGGGAAAGAGATTGTGAAGCTACTGAGCATAGTGAAGGTATTGGATGGCAGCATAGCGTTAGTCTGAAAGTGTAATGTTTATCACTTGTGAAAAGAGAAAAATAAGGACTTTATTTTCTGTAAACTCAAGCTCTGTTGGCATTGTAGAGGCTGTGTTCTGGTCCTTCCTTGACAAATTATTTTCTTAACTTTTAAAAAACTTATACATACAGATACATATGAACTCATCTGTATATTCTCAGTGTGCACACACTGAGAAAGGAAACAAAGGTACTCACAGGTAAAACCCAAATGATTTTTCTGCCTGGAAAAGAGAAAACTTGTCAGGAAGAGTAAATGCATTAAAAGAAAAAACAGCTTAGAGAAAGTTAAGAAAAATATTTATTGATCTCATGATCTGAGTAACATCAGGTTAGAAGTAAAGAAATCAAATTATTAGGCACCAAAGAGACAGATTTTTTTTTTCTCACACTAGTTACTGTTAATTTACAAAACTTCTGTGACGATATTTTTAGATGCCAAAAGATAAACTTAGGATAATAGTGTTTGGATGTTTTAATAGTTAGTACTCAAGTGTATCCTTTACCTGTGTAAGTGGTGGGAACCTAGAGATAGGTAGGGGGAAACATCAGCCACTGGACTAGGTGGATTTTTAATTAGGTTCCAAAATAGCTAGTTTTGTTTGGCATCACAAAGCGCTTACAGGATGGCCAAGGGATCAGGCCCAGCAAGCATGAATTTAGGAAGGGCAGGTCCTGCCTAACCAACTTGATCTCCTTTTATGATCAGGTTACCCCTCTGGTGAATGTGGGCAAGGCTGTGGATGTAGTCTACCTGGACTTCAGCAATGTCTTGGACACTGTCTGCCACAACAAGCTCCTGGCAAAGCTGGCAGCTCGTGGCTTGGACAGGTTCACTCTCTGATATGGGCCGAGAACTGGCTGGAGGGCTGGGCCCAGAGGGTGGTGGTGAATGGTGCCACATCCAATTGGCAACCAGTCACTAGTGGTGTTCCCCAGGGATCAATGCTGGGCCCAGTCCTGTTCGATATCCTTATTGATCATCTGGATCAGGGGATTGAGTTCAGCATCAGTATGTTTGCAGATACACCAAGCTAGGAGCAGGTGTGGATCTATTGGAGGGCAGGAGAGCCCTGCAGAGGGACCTTGACAGGCTGGATGGGTGGGCAGAGGCCGATGGGATGGGATTTAACAAGGCCAAGTGCAGGGTTCTACATTTTGGTCACAACAATCCCAAGCAGCGCTAAGGGCTGGGGACAGAGTGGCTGGAAAGCAGCCAGGCAGAAAGGGACCTGGGGGTACTGGTAGATAGTAGGCTGAAGATGAGCCAGGAGTGTGCCCAGGTGGCCAGGAGAACCAGTGGCATCCTGGCCTGGATCAGGAACAATGTGGCTAGCAGGACAAGGGAGGTTATTCTTCCCCTGTACTCGGCACTGGTCAGGTCACACCTTGAGTACTGTGTCCAGTTCTGGGCTCCTCAATTCAAGAGAGATGCAACAGAATAAGGGGACACAGTCTTAAGTTGTGCTGGGGGAGATATAGGCTTGATATTAGGAGGAAGTTCTTCACAGAGAGAGTGATTTGCCATTGGAATGAGCTGCCCAGGGAGGTGGTGGAGTCGCTGTCCCTGATGGTGTTCAAGAAAAGACTGGATAAGGCACTTAGTGCCATGGTCTAGTTGATTGGCTAGGGCTGGGTGCTAGCTTGGACTGGATGATCTTGGAGGTATATTCCAACCTGGTTTATTCTATTCTAAATGTGTGAGTTGAAGAATAGGTAAATTAGTACTTCTCTCAACTTCCTGTACTACTGCTAAGAATGAGGATAGAGAAGGGCATAGGCTGAGCTTCTGAATTACAACCTAAATTACATGAAAATGAATTCTGGCTGGGATTTTAAAATTTATTTTGTTTTAATGTACAATTGGTTGTAACTGCAGTTGTGCTTAGCCATCTCAATAGTTCTTTCTCTGGTCTGCTAATTTGGAGACTTTTAAAGCTCTAAGTATTGGGGATTTGTATTGGAATTTTCTTGGGAGCATTCCTGGGAGCACTGGAGGATACTTCTTTCCTTTCAGTCCCCAAGCTGTAATTTCTCCTGCCCTCTGGCAGTCAGCTTTTTAGAGAAGTAATGGTATGTCTCTCTGCAACAACTATAAGTTTAGAGACATACAATCCTTAATGTGCTTCCTAAAACCACAGACTGTGCTTCTGGAAGGCACCAGTGGACATATCTGGGGAATGAACCTTATTTTCTTCACTAAGAATAATAAATCTGTCATATTAATCAGAAGTCCTGACCACTAAATGGACTATCTTTTCCTGTCTTAAAGCATTGCTGTTTTTCTGGGCTCTATTAAGGCTCAGAAACCAGATTTATGCCTGTCATATTCCTATATTACTAGATTTGTGTATGTTCAGCTGAATCCTTGTTAGGCCTTTTGGCTCTGTTCCTGCACCATTCACAAAAGGCATAACTGCAGTGTTTAGCTGTGTTTGTGCAGCCTTCAGATGCTTCCACATTGACTGCTACTTCACATTGATGGCTATGAAGTGGAAGCCTTGTTTTCTCACTCATTTCTAGCTCTGGTGCTAGTTTCTGCACACTAAATGCTACTTTGTTCCAAGATAAAGCATCATATGTGAATGTGTCTGCTTCTGGAATACTTTTGTTCTAAAAAAAAACCTTGCAGGCAAATAGGAAATTTATACAAGCCTAGACCTTGTGCATTCTCAGTGCAACAAGGTTGGTGAGAGGCCTCGAGCACAAGCCCTAGGAGGAGAGGCTGAGGGAGCTGGGATTGTTTAGCCTGGAGAAGAGGAGGCTCAGGGGAGACCTTATTGCAGTCTACAACTACCTGAAGGGTGGTTGCAGCCAGGAGGAGGTTGCTCTCTTCTCTCAGGCGGCCAGCACCAGAATAAGAGGACACAGCCTCAAGCTGTGCCAGGGGAAATTTAGGCTTGAGGTGAGGAGAAAGTTCTTCACTGAGAGAGTCATTGGCTACTGGAAGGGGCTGCCCAGGGAGGTGGTGGAGTCGCCGTCCCTGGAGCTGTTCAAGGCAGGACTGGACGTGGCACTTGGTGCCATGGTCTAGCCTTGAGCTCTGTGGTAACGGGTTGGACTTGATGATCTATGAGATCTCTTCCAACCTTGGTAATACTGTGATACTGTGAGTAGAATTATTTCCTGTAGTTATGGGCAGGGTATGTTATCTTTGGCAGATCTAGCAGGTGAGGAATGAATGAAGACTAGTCAGTGTCTGTGTATTACTTTTCATGACAGCTTGAATCTTTTTCTCCTTGGCCGAAGTTTGTGAAGAGAGGGTGGTCTTATTACTCCCCACTGGCACTCTTTTTCTAAGGTCATGTAGCATTTGTTCTCCTACTGGCAGAAGTCAACAATGGATAGCAACTTACCACCTTCTGCGGAAGAAGTGCTTGGCATCCTGCCTGTTCTTTAGCTTTTGGCTGTGGATTTTGCAGCAGAATTCCCTACAGATAAACGAACCAGTGTCTTAAGCTACCACTTTTATATGCCATGTTACTAGCCTGAATATGCTAACATAATCTGCGATTATTGCTGATGATGTAATTCACATTGACAGTTTTGGGATGATAAAGTTCAACAGGTATATTTGAGGCAATATCTGGAGTGTAAGAAGTAGAAAAGAGTCAAGAAAGCAATCTTTGTTAGAGTCTAGGACCCTTGTCCTTCCTGAAAACCAGTTATCTCCAGCTTTTGTCGCTATTCAGCTGTCAGTACCTCTAGCTTGGATTGTATGGGTTGATCAAACATAATCGTCTCCGAGTCATATATTCACAATGTTAGCTATATTTTATTTGATGATACTCATGAAACACCTGGAATCCAAGAGGTGTTATCACTGGGGTGAAAGTAGAGAGGTTCGTAGTGGTTTTAACAGTCTCATTCCTGCTAACATTTGTATACTTTCCTGTATCTGTGATTACCTGGAATTTGGTTCTTGTGTTACATTACTGGTGGACTAACAGGATGTTGCTTGAGGAGACAGAATACTTAAAATGGAATAAGTGTTGAGGTTTTTAACTGTAATCTGTGATTCATGATATGGTCTTTTAGAAGTCATTTACATCATGTGTGTGCACAATATATGTGTAGCATCAGTCAGACGCTGGACTGTGAGACCATATATGGAAGATCATAAATTACCTTATCTAAACAGTAGTTTGTAGTCTCTGTCCTTTGCCATGGGTCTGTGAAAAGCGGTATTTGCATGTTCTTGGTTATACAGTTTAGTTTTACATTGTCCTGTGAGGAGCAGAGAATTCAACTTGATGATCCTTATGGGTTGCTTCCAGCTTGAGTTACTCTATGATTTTGTGGCAACTGCTTGGAGCCATGCCTGACTTCAGTAGAACATGCTCCAAAGATCCTAAGTAAATTGTTCTATTCCTGATACTGAAGCTATCCCATGTATCTCTGTTTAGTTCTGTGTTTTCTGCTGAAATCCTTGACTCTGAATATGAGTCTGAATGTTCAGACCTGAAAGTCCTTATTTTAATTCCTATTAACAATGTTGGTAGATGGGTAAGCACTACTGGGCAGCTCAGAATGGGATCCAGAACTCCTGTAGTACTTTCCATCACTACTGTTCTTTCAGGCAGTACTAATGTCAGTGGTGTTCTGTATGGGCCAGTCCTCTTGGCAGGTGATTTAGGAAGTTCTACTATTTACCACTTTGTAAACTTTGATAGTGATGCTGATGTAGCAGGGGTATTGTGCATTTGTTTACACCACAGCAGATGCTGGAAGGAAAGCTGTACTGGAGCTCTGGTTTCCAAAAGTAGTTTTGAACTTTCTATTTACCTGTTGCTGTGGAAAGCAGGAGATTGTGTCTTGTTCTGTGTACTACATCCTCGTGAGTGCACAAGACCTTTAACAGTTTGATCCCTTACCTTTGTCCTGGCTTTCTATACTACCTTTACATAATTTGTATTAACTGTAGCTCATTTTAGGAATGCCAGAGCTCTTCAGCTAATCCAAGACTAGCCAAAACAGAAAGAAGGCTTTTAAAGGAAATGCTTGGCTGTTGTTCCTAGGGTTAGGTGTCCTTGGTTAACACAAGTCTACTCTCACAAGCCCACCTTCCCCAAATAGGAGGAAAAGCAACACACACCAAAAAAAAAATCCTCTAGGCAGAAATAAGGAGCTTAATGAGATGCTGTGGTGCAGAATTACCTTAGCATAGCAAAAGCAGAAGCAGCAGCAGCAGAAGGCAGCAATAAAAGAACTCCTCTACCTGCCAGGCCTGCAATCATCCCAGTGGGAAACACCAGTGCCCTGAAAGAGGAAACTGGAAGCAGCAACCAGAAACAGAAGGCCTCTCATCTTACAACTTAAAGTACCGTGCTACTTTGCTCTCGCCAGCACTTCCGTTTTGATCTAGCACAACATCAGCATGATACAGAATATTCATCTACAGATTGAACTCAACCCACAACAGTTAGGTTAAGCTTAAGAGGAAAGTTTGTCTTTTAAGTTACTTCGCCTTAGTCATGGCCCCCAAAGACTTGGAGTAACTCTGTTAATGTAAAAGAAACCATGGAACAGAAGCAGTGCTGTGTCTCCGGGATACCTCTGTGAAGGTGAAAGCACCCCAGAGGGCACTGTGGGACAAGTAACTCTGTGTGCCCATTAGCAGCCCAGAAACTGTTGCAGTAAATAGTTTAGAAATTTATTTTTTTTTTACAAGGTTGTATGTTGGGATCCCAAAGCCTGTCCCTGTGGGACAGTTTGGTGTTATTCACCTAACTATTTCTCTGGAAGAAATAGGTACATTGCTGTAGGAAGGAAAGGAGTTATTACATAAATTATTTATTTATTTAAAGAATTGTGTTCTCTGAATTCTTCTCACAATTTAGAAGTGATAATAATTTAGGAATAATAGTAGTGTCTTGGGTAAAATAATTGTCACAGCCAAGTGGGTGATTTGAATTCTTTAAACTTTCATAAGTCTTGGCTAACTCAAACAGTAGTAGTCGGAATAAGATATTTTACTTATACCTTATCTTTGCATAAATCTGTTTCTTCAATGCCCTACTCCCAAAAGGCGAATTCATCGAAGTGATGTTTAATTAGTTTTCCAGAGACTGCAAGGAATAACCTGTCAGCTGCTTTCTGTCTTCTTTGAGTCTGTAAATAGAAGATAGCTTTTCATAGAGGTAGCAGTGTGGCAAAGGAAAACAAGGTCTCTGCAAATAGCATTCTGTGCGACTTCTACAGATAATTACTGTGGTGTCACTTGGGCCGAGATAAGGCTGTTTGTCAGAAGTCAGGGTTCAATTTGGGCAGAGGTGTGTATGTATTATCCAGGTTATCCAGTTTGTAGAACCTTGCTACAAAGTACTACTACTGGAGGGGAGACAATGGGAAAAAGCTACATATTTATAAAGGTGATCAAGTTGTCTGTGCTTTATTATATAGGCAGACACTAAAGGCTGCGGATTCAGAGACTTTGCACTGGGGAGTCAAATCAACCTGTTAGGACACAAATCTTGGGAAGAAACTCCTTTCTGGATAGGCAGCTTGTACTGTTACAGTACTTTCTCACTTCTTCCTGCATTTTCTGAGAGACTGCTGCTCCAATCTGATGTGGCAGTTGCTTTAGTCCTAGCAGCATTGGCTCTGATGTCAGTGTTTTGAATGTAGACAAACGGAAGGAGATCTGTCTAGGTAATATGCCTCTGTCATTCAAGTGTGAGGGACTAAGGAAGCCTTCACTTATTTTTGAGTTTTGTTGTAGGCAACTTTTTATTGTGCCAAACCAGTTTGTTTATGGTTGTTTCATTAAAAGTTTTGGACAGCTAATGCATAGCTTGTGCTGTTTTTCAGCCAAATTTCTAACTTGATCAGTTTGGTTCCTTTATTCCTATCCCTGGAGTCTAAAGACTGGTTGTATTTTAAAACCAGAAGGGAAAAAATAGAGAAACACTTGAATGTTTTCTTTCAGTAATGAATGTTTTCTTATGCAATATTCATGCACTAAAAATAAAGAAAAAGCATGCTGAAGTTGCAGGAGAGAGTCACTTTAAAATGCTTTTTGTTCTTCTTTATACTGCATTGTGAATTTGCTTTTTCTACTCAAATACACAAATGTTGGAAGACCTAAAGCTAGATGAAGTCATTGTTAGCCTGAAGCCTGTGGTGGACTTGATTCACTGTTCAATTACAGAAGGAACTGTAGCATAATTTTGTGGTAATAACGTGAGAAGCTGCGAGTTTAATGCTGTTTTCAAAGAACGGGAATATTTAATTTTTTTCCAATCTTTTTTTTTCTTCCCTCTCAACAGGATCCACTCTGTGTAGCTATGAACTAGCGCCATCAGAATACACCACAGACCCAAGGGCTGCCAAGTTGTGTCCTAAGTACCCTGTTCCAGAGAGGTAATACTAACACCTTGTCTAATTGGGGCGGTGGGAGCAGAGATATTTGTTCATGACAGTTCTTTGGAAAATATGCGGGACAGATTTGTTCTGTCATATAGGTGGATGTCTTAGTGTATTATTGCCACAGTTTTAAAAAGACTGTAAAAGCAGCTCTTGAAGAAAAATGTGAAATATCCCTGGATGTATTACTGAGAATGTTGAGCTGGTATCTTCAAGTTCTGTTCTATCTTGTGTAAACTGACACTACTAAGTATCAACCGTTTCACTGTCTTTCACCCTGTAGCTATCTGCCTGTCAGCAATGCAAATCAGAGACAGTTATGAAGCTGTTTGGTTCCTTGGGAAGAAAAAGGCTGTATTGAGATGCAGTGCTCACTTCTTATACTTCACTTCAGCAATTTAGCAGATTGCTTCATTTTCTATTCTATCAGTCCCAAAATGACTGATACGAGGACGTTCAAGTACAAAAAAAAAAGAGGCTGTTTTATAAACAGAGCCATTTTAGTTTATTTTTTTCAAATATTATACTGTTATTAGGCTGTATTGTAGTGTGGAAAAAATTCACAGCTCCATCAACACGGATAGCTGTGCTGGTTGGAACCGTGGAGATGAGCATTGTTGAGAAAAGATGTGCATTTACTTGCTGTTGTGCACATTCTTTTGTCAGTAATTCTGCTCACTTAAAAAGAATCATCTATTTTCTCAAAGTTTAGCTTCTATGACATAGTCAGACTGCTGAGTCTTTTCCTAGGCAGAGTTTTCTGTTATTTCAAATGACGATTTTGTCAGTCTTAAAACCTCTGGTTTGAGTCTCTCTTGTCTTCATTGTAGCCTCTCCAGTCAATAATTTTATTACATTGTAGTGACAGTAAGGAGCAGCTGGAATATTAACTGTAAAAAAAATAATCTCCACAGCAGGGTAATATTCCATGCAGCTAACCAGCTGTTATAGCTGTAACACAAGATCAAATTAAAACTTCAGTGCCACCTTGCACACTGGAAGAGCTTGTTAGTCCTAACTTTTGCCAAAATTACGTTGACTTTTCTCACTGTGTTATTCAATCTGAATGAGTATGGCTTAATAAGAGAACAGAAAGCTAGAATGGTGTGTCAGAGCTCTAATGACACTATGCAGATTTCTTCAACTACCTCAAGAGTTACTCTTGAGCAGCTATTGTGTGGATGGAGTATTTCCAATTTTTTATTTGACACAAATGAAATGTAAAATATATGAGTATTTCTGAGGTTGAAAAGTCTGAACTTAATGCTCTAAGACAAAACAGGGACAATATTTTTTATCTATAAACCACTCCGGTTTTCAGATTTTTATAGTTAAATTATTTGACTAAATTAGTGTAATGTGGAGAAGAAGCAGGATCCTGTGGAGACAAACAATTGAAAGCCCAATATCCTGTAGACTGAGGCATTCAGTGAGAACATACCTGACATTCATGTTCTCAGGCTTGATCTGTCAGAGGTATGAACTGATTCCCATTAGGCCCATGGGGTGGAGGTAGCTAATGCTGTGAGGACTGTCCCTTGATGTTTTGTTTGGTAGCCATGCTTTTTCATGCACTTCAGCTGAGGCTTCATATTTCAGTGGACTCTGATCCTCCAGTTTCAAGGCATTATGTCCAGTTTTGACACAGCAGTGCAGTCTAGCAATGCAGCAATACATGTTTCTTCTAGAAACCTTGCCTAGTATACTTCAGCCTCAGCAGAGCATAATTTCGCTGTTTAGAGGATTCCAGAGAAAAATCTATCCAGGTTTTCTCTGGAGCATTTATGTATCAACCAACTGTGCAGAGCTGTGCCAAGGGGCTGCCCTCTAGAGGTCCAAAAGCAGCTGACAGCGGTGACGTTCGAGCCAAGATCCACACACAACAGGCTTCTGTACATTCACACGTGTAGTAGTAAGAAAAAGCAGTCCTGTGAAATTCACTAGTTGAGCAATTAGATCTCTTAACTGCATTTGAATAATGACTTAGAAATACAATTTTTAACGCCATTGTCTATTGACTTGGATGGTACTCACGATTAAGCATCATTTTATTCTCAAAAAAACCTTGTAATTCCATTCCAGTATGTAATACACCAAGTTATAATCAAGAAACCATCTAAAGTGTCACAGGTCACAGAATATATCTATTATTGTCATTTTTTTTTTCTATGAAGTAAGACATCTTACCTCACCTACTCCTCCAGTGAGACCCACTGAAATAGCAGCATATCTGAAAGGTGGATTCTCAAGGGCCCTATTTACTCATTAGAATAGAATCAACCAGGTTGGAAGAGACCTCCAAGATCATCCAGGCCAACCTATCACCCAGCCCTATCCAGTCAACTAGACCATGGCACTAAGTGCCCCATCCAGTCTTTTCTTGAACACCTCCAGGGACGGTGACTCCACCACCTCCCTGGGCAGCCCATTCCAATGCCAATCACTCTCTCTGTGAAGAACTTCCTCCTAACATCCAGCCTAGACCTCCCGCAGCACAACTTGAGACTGTGTCCCCTTGTTCTGTTGCTGGTTGTCTGGGAGAAGAGACCAACCCCCACCTGGCTACAGCCTCCCTTCAGGTAGTTGTAGACAGCAATGAGGTCACCCCTGAGCCTTCTCTTCTCCAGGCTAAGCAACCCCAGCTCCCTCAGCCTCTCCTCATAGGATTTGTGTTCTAGGCCCTTCACCAGCCTTGTTGCCCTTCTCTGGACACGTTCCAGCACCTCAACATCTCTCTTGAATTGAGGAGCCCAGAACCTTGTAGGAACCACTAACCAGATTTTTTTTTATTATTATTGATTACAACAAAGTTAGAAATTAATTATGCACATGAAAATAGGTAATTTAAAATGTGTAGTGAAATTGCCTAAGAGATGTTAGATGAGTAATACAAACTGTGGTGCACAAAACCCACGTTATTCTCTGTTGGGTTGTATTTTGGATGCTATTTTAATCCCATTAGTTCTCCTTTTCAAAACAGATACTTTCATATTTGTGTGCAGGAGCAACAGTCCTTAGCCTACTTCCAGCTCAGAATTTGAGCTTTGTTACTGATACTGGCAACTTCTAAATGCGCTAGGTTTTCTGCAAAGTTGGAGCAGTTAACAATTAAATAAACATCTCAAATTTCAGTCTTTTCCAGTATTATTGCTTATAATGGACTGCAGTATGCTTCATATTCCAAAATAGGCTGTTGCATAAGAGGCTGAGGGGGTACATGGGCTGCCTTTTAAATAGAGCAGCCACCATTGTGGGTTTAATTTGGTTTTTAACAACTGTGGCTCTTCACAGTTACTTTGCTGTGCTTAACTGCTGTCTCCTTCACTACCCAAAAGTAGACCATCAATATGAACATTTCCTGACGCATTTATCTGCCCAGCACAGTAAATTTAAGTGTCTAATCTTAATCTTCAAGCACTTCAAACAAAAAACTGTAAGCCACTAATTATAGATATGACACGTGATTAAAATTCCTCTCAAATTCTGCAAAGAGCAATTACACACTAACGGTTTTCAGCATGCTGTATTTTTTTCAGCAAAAACCTGGTTCACAGAAGGAATGTGCCTGAGGCAGCAGGTTTACTCACTACATGTTTAAAGTGGCAGAAACTGGGGAAGGCATGGACTCAACAAATAGTTACCAAGTACAGAAAATTGCTGGGGTTTAGGTCATTGCAGAAATGAAGAAACCACAAAAGATGATGTGCATTGCTGCTACAGTCTCTGATATCTTTTAAATATGGAAAATTGGGCAGAGTGAAACAACTATAAAGATTAGAAGAAAAGACTGTCTATATGAAAGGCATTTCTTCCATCGGACGGCACACATGTCTGAAGTGTAATTGGGAAGATTGGCCAAAAGATGTAATAGGCCGCTTTAAAATCTAACATGGTTTCTGAGATACTTAATGTGAAACATTTGAAAAACAAAATGACACACTTCTAAAGTCAACTTTTTCCTCCTTTGTATCATCTTCCTCTGATGGATGTGATAGCATGTTCTGCTGAGCGTTCTGCAAAGTTAGAAGCATAGCGTCAGTATTTTTAAGGAGGACACTTCCTAAACAGTTGAGGAGTAATGAAACAACAGAGGCATCTCTGCATGTTTTGCAAAGAATGTAGTGCACAGTTTTAAAGTTAGTGGAAGTAAGCACCTCCTCAGCATGAGAGCAGGTTTCTTAAGGGGAAAAACTAAGAATAAATATACTGGTTTTTCTTGGCAGCGGTTATATAAGTTCTGATGTCTTTTAGCATAAAAATGCATGCTTGCAAGGAGATTATTGTCATTCTGGGATTTCTCTTGCTGCAAATGTGGGCCAGCATTCCACTCTAACATGAGTGAAAGGCTTTGTTTTAGTTGCTGGTACACCACTTGGCACTTGAATGAAAGATGTTTAAGGCGAAATAGATATTTTATGACCCTTACTGTTTAAGGGTGGGAGGGTAATAATTTCCTACTGGGCTGTGGACTCCAGCCTTACAGAGTTACTTGTAAGAACTGCATCACTTCCCATTGTGATCATCCTCATTCCAGCAGCACGTGTTCATTCAACACATGGTTTCTGGTTGTGATGTTATGAGGGTGAAATGGTTGCATCTATTCACTTTTCATTTCTGTGTTGATGTGGCATTTATATTAAGTAGGAGTAATTTTTTTTTCTGATTTTTTTTTTCTTGTGTCACCAGTGCACCTATTCCATTCTTCCATCGCTGTGCTCCTGTGAACATTTCCTGCTATGCCAAGTTTGCAGAGGCCCTGATCACCTTTGTCAGTGACAGTAGTGTCTTACACAGGCTGATTAGTGGAGTTATGACCAGCAAAGAGATTATAATGGGACTTTGCTTGTTATCACTAGGTAATTGTTTTTCTCATTACTAGCTATTTCTTAGTACTGCATTAGGAGCTTGTTAACACCCTCTAACCCAAATATGAGCAAAATATATGTATGATAGCAATAAGGCCTTATAAAATTATTCAGACTGCTGTTCTTTTAAAATTTTATTTGACAGCTGATAACTTGTTCAGAAGCAATATACACATGCATTCCTTTCTTTTTTTTTTTTTTTCTTTTTTCCCTCTTCCACTAATTATGTGATTGAGGATGTGTGGCTGTTGCTGAGCCAGTGTTATTTTTGGTGTAGTTAACAGAGCATCCCCATTCTCCTAATTTCTATGTTAGTATTCCCCATTTCTAATACCATCTTCTGCTAACCCAAGTTCAAACAAACCCTTTACAATTAAAAAAAAAAAATCAGAGTGAGAAATGCACAACAGCACACCCTCCTAGAATTTAGAGGCTTTAGTTTGTTTCATTTAACATACTTGTGCAGGGATATGAGAACTTTCAGAGGAAAACCAAAAAACTTGGGTGCCTGTTTGTGATATTGTATGTTGCCTCCTTCTTCCCTTTCCCCAAAAATGAAAAACTTAAGGTCTTTAAAATCTTAGCTTTGTCAGAAAAGCTTAGAATTCCCAGCAGTATAGAGGTGCTGAATCGTATTTACAGTTGTAAAATGCCTCTGTGCTATGGTAATGAATTGTACTAGACTGAAGTCGTGTTTTAACAAAATCTTGTGAATTAAGGTGAAGTGCTGCTCACATACATAAATTACTTTCCTAATGACTCTGATGTACTCTTGTGACATATAAAATCTGAAATCTAAAGTGGGAGGCTATAGATATTATCTGTGTGTATGAGCAGTGTGTTGTTTAGAAAGAAACACTGCACAATTGTACCAGATAAAGCTTTTAGTTTCAGTCTGCCTTTATGGTTCCGAAAGGGAGTTGCTAGCAGATTAGCAGAGCAACTGTTCAGTTAGAATCAGAAGATTGAGTGCAGAATTTGGCATACATTTAATTTTAACAGGATTTTTCATACACAGAGTGTATTTGTTTTTAAACAACAGCTAACATTGTGTACTTCAGAAAGCCACATTTCAGTGGGTTTTGTGTAACTGCTGTACGCAAATACATACCTGCATAAATATGCACATGCATTTACACCACTCACTAAATCTTAGCTGATGGAGATTGTGGAGGACTGTTTTAACATGCAGTTCCTGAATGGCAGTGGAACTAAATGAACAAAGCTTGTTAAAGAATTCATTTTGGGAACGATGTCTTAACTTTTTTAGTTCTTACTGACATGGCATTTTGGAATAAACAGACATCACATTATCTGCACTTGTTTGACAAGCATATTTGAGTGCAAATCCTACTCTGGTCCTCAGAAGGTGTGCTTATGTTACCAGACTCTGGAGTACTGTCATGTCCTGCTGTCCGTTTTGTCATTGTCTAAATACATCTCTGTCTGTATGCACACATTATGTCTTGTATTTAACGTATCATGTAAAGGTATTTATACTCTCTTTGTTTTGATCAACAAAGCAGAAGTTATAGAGGTGCCAAATTTTCTTAACTGTCTGTGCAGTGAGTTTGTAAGCCTCAAAAAAGAAGTCTCTGTCTAAAAAATTCTCTTGGAAAGCAGTTATGTTATTGCAATGGGAGATGAGGAAGTCTGTTTCTACATGAAATAATTGCTCTGCTTATTTTATTTTTCTTCTTTTGCAGTGCTGTCCATGATTCTGATGGTTATAATCAGGTACATTTCAAGAGTACTTGTCTGGATTTTAACAATTCTTGTCATTCTGGGATCACTTGGTAAGTTTCTGAGTGCACACTTCTAATCTTTGTCCTACACACTGCACATGTCTTGGACTATGCATTTTCCTTCAGCTTTCCTTTGAATCCCTTGCAATACATATGTCAAAAATACCATACCACCTTTGTAATTGCAGTCCTCTTCTAGAGGGCAGATTGCTTCTTAGAGACTTGCTGCACACCCTGCTTGGCTGACAAGCTTCCTGTCAGTGCAGCTCACTAGAGTCCACATAAGCAATACAAGATGTTCCTCACAGCACTTGTAGCAGATACACTTGTAGTGTATCTGTGATCTATTCTTAAGGAGAGGACGTAAAGATGCCTTCCTAGCATTTCTAAGTCCTTGTATTTCTGTATGACTCAGTCTTGCATGACCTCTGTCACCTATGAGATGCAACTAGCTGTGCCATCTTGGAAATGGCCAGAGATCATGTCGTCCAGAATTATACAGCTTGCATCAAAGTAGCCTTACTTTACCACATAAACCCTTACATTTGTAAAACCAAAGTTTTCTATTATTGGTACTCTCTAGCTAAGCCAGAATTTATGAGCAGATGACTGTAGGCAAGGAACAAAAATAGAATAATTAAATTAGGAAGCATTAGCAATGTAATTCTTGTAATTCATGCTCTCAAAGGAAGAAATCAGCAGACTAACTGCGTTTTTTTCAGGATCACTGATCTCAGGACCACAGAAAAGCCAAAAATAGATTATTTTCACTCTCTTCAAAAGCTGAGCAACTATAGTCAGTGACAGATTTGAATGACTTATCGTACTGCCATCTGTTATTACATTCTAAAAAATCACATGCATTATGCAGGCTGAATAGGAACATGGCATACATGAGACATACTGCATACTCTCTGTTCAGTTTGTTTAGGAGATGGCAGGAGAGCATCCTCTGTTTTAGGCCTGAATGGAGTACCTTCAGCAAGGACTTGTTCTCTCTAGATAACTTTATGTGGCTGATTTGGACATAACAACAAAACAGAGAAGGATACTCAGCGAGAGGGAAAAAAATATATCAAAGGGGAGAGGTTATTTCTGTGAGGGAATGGAGTCCTATATTTGTGAGAAGTTTTACTTTGGAAAGATAGCTAGTATAGGAAAAGGATATTCTGCCTGTAAAGCTAAGACTTTAAAACAGAGGACAGAAGAAAGTACCTTGTATTATATTGGCCTTCTGTGCCTTTTCCCATGTCCAAAAGACATTGTCTGATGGAAATGTAGCTCTAGGTCATTAACATGTGGTGCATGTTTTCAGCAACAGGGCTATTACTTCTCTCCTTAATTAGTCTTCCCAAGACTTGAATGCTTCTTTTGTTCCTCTTGTAATTTTGCATCCTAATACAAAGGTCCCTCTCTGTTCCACATCCTACTCTATACAAATACATACATCCTACCAGATAACTCTTTGTTCTTCTTTGTATTCCTGTATTACCTGTCTACAAGGATCTGTGATCTTCATTGTTCGTGCTCCCCATGGACTACTCCTTTCATGCACTTAACCCTAAACCACAAAAAGCTGGTGATAAAGGGGTGAGACTGTGAAAAGAGTATATCCACTTGAGAAAAGGGCAACAGAAGAGAACTAAACACTTCTCTGAAGTTCCTGCTAGGTTAAGCATTCATGCTTTTCAGTATTCTGTAGCAGACTGGACTTAAAAAGAAGAAATTATTTAGTTTTCTGATACTATGTAGCATGACTGTGTCACAGAAAAATATCACCTTTCACTTACCTCCTTTTTTTTCCTCTCTCTCTCTCTCTCTCTCTGAAACATAGGTGGTACAGGAGTCCTGTGGTGGCTGTATGCAAAGCAACGAGTATCTGTTGATGTCGTTGAGACTCAAATAGCCAAAGACAATCTTCAGGCTCTCCTGGTCTATGCCATTTCAGCTACAGTCTTCATGGTATGCCTTGCTAATGACTGCCTTATGTTCTTCTTCTGTCCGCCCGGTGATGTGTACATTTTTACTCAAGTGAAAGGTTTATATTGCAGACATCCTTGAGGAATTTATTTCTAATGTAAGCTCTGTTACAGAATGATTTTACTTTTTAATTAATTTTTTTTAGCTCCTAGGCATTGTTCTCTAATACCTGGTTTTGAGTCAGGATAGAGTTCCTAACTCCAAACTGTGAAACCTCTACTGTGAAATGTTCACATTCTTCCAAGAGTAGGCACAATATTGGACTCATACAATTTCACTTTAGGATTTTTTTTCCCTTAATCCAGTCCTTAGACCAGTTCTACTTCTGAAATTGGTTGTTCCCAAACTACTTCCATTTACAGAAGACTGGTTGTGAACTGAAATAGTGACACTGGTTACTGAACTGATTTTATCTTCTTTAGGCCTTGCTGTTCTTTTCTGGGTCACTGACTACTTCTAAAAATTCACGATGTTTGACTAACTTCCATGACAAGACCACCACACCATACTCAGATATAAATATTAAATAGTGTTCTTTGTTAAATCATGCTGATTGGTTTGTAAAATGTAACTGAGGATAGAATTTCTTCTGCTCTCATCAGCTTGAGGCTGCTGCTGATTCCAAATCCATGACTGTGAGACAGGAATTCCCCAAAAATACAATTTGGAAAGTAATTTATCACCAAAAGAAACTTACAGAGGTTAGAGATCTCGTGATCTTGCAGATGGAGAATGCGTTCATTTGGTGTGCTTTTTAATGTCTAGCTAACTGTGCGAAATAACAGGTTGCTTATTTTTCAGTTCTTTAAAATATGGTTTTGAAATTCCTCTTTCCAGGTTATCTTGTTCTTAATCATGTTAATTATGCGCAAACGAGTAGCTCTCACCATTGCGTTGTTCCACGTGGCCGGCAAGGTCTTCATTCACCTGCCGCTGCTAGTCTTCCAGCCGTTTTGGACGTTCTTTGTGCTTGTCCTCTTCTGGACGTACTGGATCACAGTGCTGCTTTTTCTTGGTACTACAGGTAAGAGCTACTAGGCTTTTTGGTTTGGTTTTTTTGTTTGTTTGTTTGTTTTTTAATAAATTCCACTCTGGTTTTTGTATATTTTCAGGCAGAATTAGTTAAAAAGCATGTGACTGTCTATAGAAAAAAAAAATCCCACATGCTGTGCTTGTGTTCTGGTCTGCTGTAGTGACTTCAGAACACTTGTTCAAGGAAGTTGTGTGTTTATCAGTCTGCATGCCCGATGGTGCCTTTGGCTGGCTCTTTTGTTTGGTGCAAATCAGTATGCTGCAAACCACGAGGCTCCATTAATAAGACTGCTGTAACAGTTTTGTGCATAATTCACTCTGATTTTACACGGAGAGGTTAAAACCAGTCTAATCTTGCAGCTAATCTTAAAAGTTATTGTATTGTGGCCAGCACTCACATAGATGAAGGCATAGTAATGGAAGGCCTCTTGCATAGAATTAATATTTCCCCAAATGTAAATATACTGGAATTAGTTTTCAGTGTTCATAACTTAGGTGCCAGATTTTCCAAGCTGATTGCAAGCTCATTGTCTTCTGAAAATAGCCAATGTACTCTCAACTTCTGCCTGCTATGAAGAGAGTGGAAAATGAGAGCTTTGTTTGTATTCAAGGTCTGACAAGACCGTCTAGAATTAGTTGATCCTGCAGGCCCATATCTTAGTTACTTTAACAGAGAGACCTAGCAACTGCTTTCACAAAATCAATTCATCTGTGTTATGCTATAGGAAACTATATTCAGTAGGACCAACATTCATTGTGAAAACCTTGGAATTTTGAAACATATTGTTTACTGCCAATCTAAATGTAGCGGTGTTGGAGGTCACAGAGCTATTTCAGTATAATACAAGAGAAGTATTTTTCATAGCCTGGACTCTGAGCAGGAGATTGTCACGAGAGAATTTGTATGTTCCTGTTCTCATTGTTGAAATTTTCAGTTTTTGTTACATACTCTGCTATGTGCAGAAAATCTTCACCTCTGTAAATGAGTTAAGGCTCAGTCCTGTGTTTCATTCTTTGAGTTTAAGACCACTGCACAGGAACAAAATTTGTAGCAGAACTGATTCTTTATTTTATTGACAGAACTCTTCATTTGGCCTTGATTCTACAGAGACTTTTAGCTTTTAAAATGCTTTTAGCTGTATTGAGTGCTTTACATGCACTGAGTATCTTCACTGATACTAGTTAAACAAAACCTTTGTGTGAACAGGGCCAGGTCTTTCAAATCCAGACAAGAATAACTGTCTATGAGAAGACACCTACACTTAGGAAGAGCTTGTTCATTAAACCCAAAATAATTTCAATAGTTCAATTTATTCACAAGAAAATAATGTTTATATAAGAAGGTGGAGAAGGTGTTACCAGTGCTGAGCCTAATCAGTGTTTTTCTGAGATACACATTTTATACACATGGTGTTATTTTGGTACTTCTCTGAATCTCATCAGCCATTCATGAAGCACTTTCATAGGATGAAGCATCTTAGTGTGGATTAGTATACTAAAATAATGCTTATCTGAGGAGAATTCTGCCATGATTCTGTTTGCTGTCAGTCTCAACCATGGTGGTCTCCTGGATGAAGAGAGAAATAATATTCTTGAGGCATCTGGCAGAGGTCTCACAGTTGCTGGCCCTTGTTCTTGTGGTGTACTTCAGGTTGCCCAACTTCTGCTGGAAATAACACTGCAGAGAGGAAGCACCCTCAGAGGTTCCAAGAGTATGTGGAGGATAACTTCCCAACACACCTAGTGAGGGAACTAACTAGGGGAGGACTTTGTGAGTGGTTGGGGAGCATCTTGGGCACAGTGGTTGTGAAATTATAGAGTTCTCAGTTGTTGGAAGGGTAAAGAGGGATTTCAGTAGAATGATCACCTTGGCCTGTTTTGGAGACTTGGGGAGCAGTGTCTCTTGGGAGGTAGTTGTGAAGGGCCAAGGAGTCCAGGAAGCCTGGACATTCTTTAAGACATTCTTTAAGTCTTAAGGATGCGGAAACAGTCCATCCCCATGTGCTTAAAGATGAGTCAGCAGTGAAGGAGGCTGGCCTGGCTGAATAGAGAGATCTGGTTGCAACTAGGGAAGATAAGGAGAAGTCTGTGGTCACGGGAAGAAGGGACAGGCCATTCAGAAGGACTCAAGACCATGCAGAGAAACTCAGGAGGGCCAAAAGCCCAAATGGAGGTTAATTTGGTTTCATCCGTTAAAGAGGACAGGAAATCCTCACACAAATATGTCAGCAACCACAGGAAGGAGAATCTCTGTCCTTTGTTAGATGCAGGGGAGAAAACAGTGGAAAAGGCTGAGGAAAAGGATAAGGTACTCAATATGTTCCTTCCCTTAGTCTTTAGTAGTTAAACCAATTGTTTGCTGGATACCTGGGCCCTTTAGGTGGAAGATAGGTGTGGGGAGCTGAAGATCCCCAAGATGAGTTGGTTAGTGATCTTCCGTGCCACTTAGACGTACACAAGTCTATGGAGCTAGATGGCATACACCCAAGGGTCCTAAGGGAGCTGGCAGAAGTGCTCATCAAGCCACTTCCCGTCATTTACCGGTAGTCCTGGCTTAGTGGGGAGGTCCCAACCAGCCAGAGATTGGCAAAAGTGATACCTACCTACAAGAAGGACCAGAAAGACTTGAATTACAGACCTGTCAGTCTGACCTCAGTGCCAGGGAAGGTCATGGGACAGAGCTTGAGTGCCATTATGCACCATGTGGTGAGGCCAGGTCCTTCTTTGCAAACTTGATCTGCTATCACAAGATGCCCCACTTGGTGCATGAGGGAAAGGCTGTAGATCTTATTTATCTGGACTTCAGTAAAGCATTTGACACAGTCTCCCACAGCGTCCTCCTGGAGATACTGGCTGCTTATGGCTTTGGATGGCTAGATGCTTTGCTAGGTAAACAATTGACTGGCTGTCTGGGCCCAGAGTGGTGGTGAATGGAGTTAAATCCAGAGTTAAATCCAGTTAGTGGAGGGTCATAAGTGGTGTTCTTAAGGGCTCAGTACTGGGGCTAGTCTTGTTTAACATCTTGGTCAGTGATCTAGATGAGGGGATTGAGTGCACTCTCAATAACTTCACAGATGACACCAAATCGAGTAGAAGTGTGGATCTGTTTGAGGATGGGAAGGTTTTACAGAGGAATTTAGACAGGCTGACTCAGGGGGTTGAGACCAATTCTATTAAGCTCAACAAATGTCAAGTCCTGCACTTGTATCACAACAACCCCATGCAGTGCTACAGGCTTGGGGTAGAGTGGCTGGAAAGTTGTCTGGCAGAAATGGACCTGTGGGTGCTACTCAACATCTAGCTGAACATGAGCCTGCTCAGGTGGCCAAGAAGGCAAACATCATCCTAGCCTGTATGAGGAAGAGCATGGCCAGCAGGCATAGGGAAATAATCATGCCCCTGTACTCAGTACTGATGAAGGCACACCTCTAAATCTGTGTTGAGTTTCGGGCCTCTTGCTACAAGAAGGACATTAAAGTGTTGGAGTGTGTCCAGAGAAGGGCAACAATGCTGGTGGAGGGTCTGGAGAACAAGTCTGATAAGGAGCAGCTGCGGGAACCTGGGTTGTTCGGCCTCCAGAAAAGGAGGCTGAGAGGAGACTGTCTTGTTCTCTACAACCACCTGAAAGGTTGTAGTGAGGTTTTGGTCTCTTCTTCTTAGTATCAAGTGATATGATGAGAGGAAATGGTCTCAAGACTCATAAGGGGAGGTTTAGATGCAAAAGTTGTTGGGCATTAGAACAAGACTGCACAGGGAGGTAGTGGAGTCACTGTCTCTGAAAGTGCTAAAGAACACATAACATGGCACTTCAGGTGATGGTTTAATGGTGTTAGGTCAACAGTTGAACTTGATAATCTTAGAGGTCTTTTCCAACCAAAAAGATTCTGTGATTCTGTATTGCTGTTCAGATAAGGGAAAAAGCCAATAGATTTCTAAATGTGTGAAATCACATGTTTAGAATCTCTGAAGCTGCTCCTTATATCTGTGAGTACCTTTAAAACTACAAATATTGTTCAAATACATTCACAAAGACTTAGTACAGGGAAAACGAAAGTAGTTGATGTTGATATCTAGATGTAAGGAGCTATGAATTTTAATACTGATTCTTACTGTATGACTAATATTAACAGAAAACCACACAGAAATAAAGAACGAGTGAAAGCAGGATTCTATTATGTTTGAAACATTTTGCTGCTTGATGGTGTTTAAGAAGTAAGAAGTGTTGTGGGATTTTGAGTATGCCCAGAAAACAGGGATTTCTCACTGCTTTTTAAAAATGCCATTGTACTCATTGTCTCAAAAGCTGAATCTTTCTTGTGAACAACCTTTCCAAACATGACATTTTGAGCTACTATTAGAAGCCAGAGGGGTTCTGGTGTAGATGATTATAAACTACTAATACCACACTTCCTCCTTTTCTCAGGTGATGTAAGCACTATTTCCTGTTTTTATTCTCATTTACTTCTAGGTAGTCCTGTCCCAAATGAAGAAGGATTTGTTGAATTTCGGATGGTAGGCCCTTTGAAATACATGTGGTGGTACCATGTAGTAGGACTCATCTGGATCAGCGAGTTTATCTTAGCCTGTCAGCAGATGACAGTAGCAGGGGCTGTTGTGACATACTATTTTACAAGGTAAGGACAACTTAGCTGTACTGTTGTGAGTAGGCCAGAATGGAAGTAGCAGAAATAATGAGCTACAGAGCTTTTGGGGAGAATACTTGCTGTCATCTTGAAAGCTGGAGAGCAGTTGAATTGTACTGACACTCTTAAGATAGTGTCAAGTTCTAAAATAACGGTTTTTGCAAACTATAGATGGTATTCTTTACATTCAGGACTTGAAGTATTGTGTGCCTCGTAACCTGCGCACGTTGTACAGACATCAATGGCTGCTGGCAAAGCAGGATAACCTGGAAGGTCATCTGCGATGTTAATAATTCTGATAAGCTCTACAAAGATTTAAAAAATATTGAAAGCAATTTGGCATATTAACTGCAAGACAGTGCTCTTTAAATCATTTGTGGTGCTTTATCTTTTTTTACACAAGATTACCTAAGGTGTTATTAGATTCATAATTTACATATAGAGTCTCACAGTATCATGTACAAATAAAAAGAGATTCAAAATATATGTGCTCCATCACTATTTGTGTACTAAATTGTGTATCACAGCATACTTTACACTGGCTATTCTGCATGTGCCTGCTAGCTGTTCAGGAAGGCAATACTGATTGTTATGCAATGGTTTCCAACCTTGAGGTGCAAAAATTTTGCTTAATGGAGGTAAGAAAGATGTCAGAATCTCAAGCATAGTCTCTAGTATTTGAAAACTTCAGAAATTAAGATTGCTTAAAATTTGTTTTAAATAAGTGAAGATTAAAGTTACTGGTTTAGCCATCTAAAACCCAGTTTAGTCAGAAAAAGAGTGATAGGATAAATGGTACTTCAGTGATCTAAGAATGACATTTTGGTATAAAGAGCAGAACTATGTCAATATTTTTAATAAAGAGAAAAAAGCAAGTACATTAATGCCTATTTTGTAGAAGTATAGTTTAATGAAGCTTCTCCACATGTCAGCCTAGATCTGGTAGTTCATGACCCTGGAAGTAAGAGAGGAAACCTGGAGAAAGGAAGACTCTGCACTGGTCGATGACAACTGTGTTAGAGATCATTTGAGTAAACTGAACATGCACAAATCCATGGGCCGTGATGGGATGCATGCATGAGTGTTGGGGGAGCTGGCTGATGATGTTGCTCTAACACTCTCCACTTCACTTTTGAAAGGTCATGGAGGATAAGAGAGGTGTCTGAGGACTAGATGAAGGCCAACGTCATGCCAGTCTTCAAAAAGGACAAGGAAGGTCTAGGCAGCTACAGTCCAGTCACTCTCACTTCCATCCCTGGAAGGGTGATGGAGCAGCTCATTCTGGAGGTCATCTCTAATGATGTGGGGAAAAAAAGGTTATTGGGAGCAGCCAGCATAGATTTACCAAAGGGAAATCACATTTCAGTAATCTGATAGCCTTCTGTGATGGCATGACTGAATGGGTAGATGCAAGGAAAGAAGTGGATGTTGTTTACCTTGACTTTGTCAAGGCTTTCAACACTGTCTCCCATAACATCCTTGTAGGTAAGCTGAGGAAGTGAGGATTTGAAGAGTGGACAGTGAGAAGGATTGAGAACTGACTAAATAGCAGTTGGAGACCTGTACCTAATGGTGTTCTCCCAGTGTCAGTGCTGAGTCCAGTGTTGTTCAGCATCTTCATCAAGGGCCCTCAGCGAGTCTGATAATACCAAAATGGGAAGACTGTCTGATACACTAGAATGCTGTGCTGCCAATCAGCAAGATTTAAATAAGCTGGAGAGTTGGGCAAAGGGGAACCTGATGAGGTTTGGCAAGGGCAGATGTAGAGTCCTTCACCCGGGGAGGAGCAGCATCATGCACCAGTGCAGTTAGAGATTCACCTGCTGGAAAACAGCTCCATGGAGAAGGGCCTTGGAGTCCTGGTGAACAGTAAGTTGTCCAGGGGACAGCAGTGTGCCCTTGTGTCTAAGATGACCAGTAGTGTGCATCAAGAAGAGCGTGTCCGTCAGGTCTATGGAAGTTCTTCTTACCTTCTGTTTTGTCCTAGAGAGATGACATCTGGAGTATTGTGTCCAGTTCTGGGCTCCCCAGTTCAAGAGGGACAGGGAAATAATAGAGGGAGTCCAACAGAGGCTACAAGGACAGTTAGGGGACTCGAACATCTGTCTCCTAAGGAAAAGCTGACATCTGGGGCTGTTTAGTCTGGAATAGAGAAGACTGAGAAGGGATCTTATTAATATTTACAAATATCTGAAGACTGGATGTCAAGAAAAGAGGGGCCAGTCTCTTTTCACTGGTGCCCAGTGATAGGATGGGGGGCAATGGACACAAACTGGAACCCAGGAAGTTCCACTTTAACATGAGGAAAAACTTTATTGTGAGGGTGATGGATCACTAGGACAGGTTACCCACAGAGGTGATGGAGTTTCCTTCACTATAGACTTTAAAAAACGACCTGGATGTGTTTGTGTGTGGCTCTGCACTGGGTGGTCTTGCTTTGGCAGGGCTGTTGCACTAGATCATCTCCAGAGGTCACTTCCAACCCCTACCATTCTGCAATTCCTTAATAATTGAACAACTAAACAAAAACCCCACCACATTATTATTCAGGACCTAGTTAAGTAGTTTCATTTCAGATGTTCTCAAATTCATTTCCAAACAGTATAAATACAACATCCATAGATAAAGAGCAGCATGAGTAGTGGATGTTGACAAGGTATTTATCAGTGGTCGTTTAGTTAAGAAAGGAAACCTCAGATGCTGGAGTGATGCCACTCCATGAAAAAGAATCATTAATATCCTAAATACAGCTGTAGTTCAGCTATTGGTTTTTGATGTATGTTTTTAGCCTTCCATGTGAAGAATACTGTATATAAAAAAATTCCAGCAACCACATTCTATTCTTGCCATGTTCTTTAAAGAGTCTGTGAGTTTTAAAAATGAGTTTTTAAGTAATGCATGCAGATATTTTTCAAGTGCATTCAGATAGCAAATATTTAATTAGTTTGTCCTTTTAATCAAGACTCTTATCAGAATTACATTTTGACTCCTTATCTACCCTAGTCTTTAAAACAGTATCAAATACAAAGAATTAATTTATTGTGCTGAGAGAAATTCTGCAATTCTATTAATGATGAAGTCATCCAGTTTACCAATGAAATGCATGTATGAAGTGATTGTAAGATGTTACAGGGATGTAATCTTGTGAATAGTTAAACAAAGTAAGTACATAACAAAAAAAATCATATTTCATATTAAAATAGATGGTTTAGCAATGTGCATGCTTCATCTGTAAGTTTATATGTTTTCTATCACCTGAGGGCACATGATTTTTCTTTTAATTTTATTGCATTACTCTGCACCAGGAGTCTTATTTTAAGTTAGTAAATACATGTTTCGCCCTCCTGTTGTCCTTCGTGCATTTTAAAGTACAACTGTAATCTGAAGAGTGACCTAAGTGAGGACCTTCATTTGGGCTTCCCCATTATTTTGCACATTAGCAGCATTCCAGAGCAAATGAGATTGTTGTCCACAGAGAAATGCTTTCATCATATAATGGGTTGGAAGCGACCTTAAAATTCATGTGCTTCCAATGCCCCTGCCACGGGCAAGGACACCTTCTACTAGATCAGGTTGCTCAAAGGCCTGCCCAGTCTTGCCCTGAACACCTCCAGGCAGAAGACATCCACAATTTGTCTGGTCAACTTGTTCCAGTTTAACATGCGTTTATAGAATCATTCAGGTTCGGAAAAACCTCCAAGATAATCGAATCCAACACTGCCAAGTCCACCAGTAAACTATGTTCCTAAGCACCATGTTGACATGATTTTTGAATGCTTACAGGGATGGTGACTCCACCACTTCCTTGTGCATCCAGTTTCTCCATGAGGATGCTGTGGGAAACAGTGTCAAATGCTTTACTGAAGTCCAAGCAGATAAAATCCACTGCCTTTCCCTCATCCACTAGGCAGGTCAAGGTTTATTCTTGTGAGTGAGATGGATTCCTTTCAACTTGAGCGATAACCGACCCCAAGGTGTTCTGCATTGCAGATGCTTCCCTCAGTAACATTTACTTCAAAACAAGAAAGTGTTCAGGTTGCCTGAGTGGAAGGCTCAGACCATTTATGTGATTGTGCTTCAAAGAGAATAGACTTGAGGGTCAGCTTCATCCACCTGAGCTCTAAAAGTGAATTGGAAGAAAATCTAGGGTAAACTATTTCAGTGATTAGCGTTCCAGTATTAAATGACACAAATGTTAGTTTTACAGAATGAAGGCTCTATTTTTTTTACCTTTTTTGAATAAAATTCATAAGAAAGTAACTGTCAAAGCAGGAAGATATATTGTGTTTGGAACATTAGCAGTTTCTCCTTTAATATTTTTACTATTATGTCCATACTTAAAATAAAGAAGAATTATTCTTAGATGTTGAGTAGAACTTTTATATAGGCAAGAAAAAGAAATATGTGGTGAGTTAGGAACCTTCACTCTCTACTATGGAAATTTACCAGACTAGGTCAGATGGCTTGGAGGTAAGATGAAGCTATATTTACAGCAAAGAAAAATTCACAAGCATATATACACAATACAATTACAACTATTTACAATTATATAAAAATTAGAAATTATACAGAAATCCAAACTCTGTCCCAGACAAAAGAACTCCCCAGAAGAGGCTCAAAAGCTATCCTCTCTACCCTTTCCTTCTCCCTTTACTTTGTCCAGACGGACAAACAAAAAACAATCAGCAAAGCTTACATTGTTATGTTAGTGGAGGGTTACTAGAGCAGAACAAAGGAGAAGCAAAAGGAAGCTGCGTCCCGAAACAGCAGGACAAATTGTTGACTTCTTGACTTTTTATCCCTTGCAGCAAACTAATGAATGATATGAGCTTCATCATTATTTTGTTTTTACAACCAATGGTCTAATTTCTTGCATTAACATTTTCCAATTAGCCTCAAACCACCACAAAATGGCTTCCTTTTTAAGAAATATAAGCAGAAACATGACCAGAGAATTGCTTCAAGTCTGTGAAAGCAAGGATTCATATGATCAGATTATTTTAAGGCTTAATACATGGTTCTTTGAGGATGCAGTGGCTAAACCATAAATGGAGAACATCTGAGAAAATAATCTGCTGAAGGAAAACAACTAATAATAACCTTTCAGAAGTCTTCATGAAGACGTCGAACAGAGCAGAAGGGGAAGGCAGATGCATCAGTAATCTAAATGAAAAAGTAGTAGCTGCTAGCTAACAATAGTGTTAATGCAGCCAACGAGTAGTAAGACTACCCTTGAGACATAATGACTCCTTATCCTGTTCTGGTTGCTGCATTACAGGCTAAACTGACTTGCACAGATTGCTAGTGTGGAGTGAACAATATACCCTGAAAGCTAGTGTAATACATTCCTTTACATGTTATTTTAATGAGAATTTGCAGCACCTCTAGATAATACTGTGTGCATACTGATCGTTCTACTTTTTGGTTTTTCTAACAGGGAGAAAAAGAATTTGCCATTTACTCCTATTCTGGCATCTGTTAATCGCCTTGTTTGTTACCACCTGGGAACAGTAGCAAAGGGGTCTTTCATTATCACACTAGTAAAGATACCACGAATGATTCTGATGTATATTCATACACAGTTAAAAGGAAAGGTAAGAGAAATAGATTCCATTTTCTTGCTGAAAGCCCTGACTTGTTTACAGCTAATTTAATTTTGGAGAGGCTGAAGTCATGTTTTGGACTTTAGAGGACCGTAGGACTGGAAGGGACTGCTTAAGTTACCAAGCTGAGTATTACAAAAAGGAATACTTGTTTAATTAAGATCTGCTGATTTTACTCTTTACCTCTATTTTCCCACATTCTCTGCCTTCCTAGGAAAATGCTTGCGCTCGTTGTATGCTTAAAGCCTGCATCTGCTGCCTTTGGTGTCTAGAAAAGTGCCTGACCTACTTAAATCAGGTAAGACTCTTCAATATTCAAGTTTTATGTAGGGGATGATAACGCATGTATATATTCCCAGAATGCAACCTGAAGCTGACACACAAAGTATCTTAATTGGGAACTGAACTCGAGTGGTGGTCTTGTCTCTGTTACTGAAATTACACTGCATATCACTATGTTAGACTTTGTTTACACTGCAAGGGTGAGAAGTACCCAGTGTTCATCTTTGTGAATGTGGTACCTCACCTTCTGTAACAATTTGTTTAGTGGTTGGAAATGTGCTCTCTTATGTCCACTGTGCCAAACAACGTTGGAGTTTGCTATAAAGAGAGAGTGAAGCTTTTCTAGGTGTAATATTTATGACTCATGCAGTTGAAAAGCTGTACATAACATCAAATCATTGTCATCGTCATCTACAAAGTGTAAAACCAGGTGCAGGTTAGAACACGCTAGCTGGTCAGACCCCTTTGTAAGTGAGGTTTTATTGGCCTGTAGCTATGCCTTTGTTAAGTACTCCTGTAAATATCCTTCTGATTTATATTTCACTGTTGCTCATTTTTCTTGTAGAACTACAGAAGAAAGAATTTAAAAAATGTCTGGTGCTAACCTTGAATGCAGTCTAGTGAAGTATCTAGAAATTGTCTTGCTGGACTTGTATGACTCTCAAACTCTTTCATTTTTCCAGGATATTCTTCCTAACTACTTAATTATTGGTACTTAGACTGCTGCTCACCTTCTCATGTAGAGAAATTGCAAGTTCTGTTTAATGAGGGTTTTTTTTTAATAAACCTGGTAATGCATAAATGATGAGCATAAATGCATAGTCTTCTGCATGCTGGTATGCACTGCTTGTTTCAACAACTTCCAAGGGAATCTATCTTTGTTAACATAACTTACTCAGAAGCCACATCTTTCCCCTCTCCTCTGTCCCAAATCCATCTGAAATAGCTGATTGATCCATGAGTAAACCTTTAATCTTTTCCCAGAATGCATATACAGCCACAGCTATCAACAGCACCAACTTCTGCACCTCAGCAAAGGATGCCTTTGTTATTCTGGTGGAAAATGCTTTGCGGGTGGCTGCCATAAACACAGTTGGGGATTTTATGCTGTTTCTAGGAAAGGTATGTCTGCTGTATACAGTTGTTACAGACCTATAGATGTATAGTAGAAAGCTTTCCTTAACAAAGCCTTGCACCCCAAACACAAAATGCCTTAAAAATCTTCTTTCTTAGTGTGCACCATATCACATCTAGCTGCATTGTGTCAGGAATGGACTGTCCAGGATATGGAGGATAAACAGATTATCTACTTACGTTAACTAAAATCATTAGAAAGGAATAGGTGAAGATGATGACACTTTTTTGTTTTGTTTTGTTTTTGCCCAGAAAGTTGAGAAGATTGATTAGAAGTTCTAAGATTTGTACTGGTTTTGTGATTAAAAAGCAGAACTGTGAAGAGCAGAAGCATTTCCTTTAAATTCTGTTTAATAAGAGGTTCCAACATAGGTTTATGTTGGAAATCGACACATTATTGATCACTGATTTTGACAAAGTTGGACTGGAAGATAGTACAGAAGCCTGCTGTGATGAACTGTCAGCTTAATCCACTTAGTCACTACTACTATGAGAATTGAGAGACTAGAATATTTGCTCTGGTCAGTCAGCTTTTTGGGTCTCCAAATGATGAAAATGCACTTTATGGAAACTTAGTCCACTGAATTGTTCCTATCATTTGAAGAATGTTGTGCCCTTATTTACTAAAACTATTAATGCAAATCCACTTATATCACTTGTACCTAAGCATCTGGATACTGGTTGGACTGAACTATCTTCTTTGTTACTTTACTTTTATTGACTTAGTACAGTGGGCTGATTTTTTTAATCTAGTAATTAGGTCAATAAAATGTGAGAGGAAATAAACACATAACAAAAATGTAGGTACTTGGGAGAACATGGGTCTTACAGGTGCTGTGGGGGAGTCTGAGAAGTGTTAGGAAACGTCTTGCTGAAAAGATGTTGTTCAAGTTATTAGAGAAATGGACAGAGAACAGAAATGTTAAAATGAGCAGTGCAACCTACAACAAATGGTATGAACATGAGCAGTGCTGCCCTCCTGTCTCCTCTACCAGTCCATCTTGGTATTTACATAATAGTAGAGCTGACCAATTTTAGAATTTCGTGTTTAGCTGCAGTTTGTAATAATAGGTTCAGAAATTATTAAAATGTTGAGTGGACACAACAATTGTTTTAGTCTTTCTGTTGCTCTGAAAGACCAGACTGTTATCTGGTGGAGTTTCTGCTAGGACCTCACGCGTGGTGTAGTGTTTTGGAGACTGCTACATGAAGTGTCTTATGTGACTTCCAATTTACCTTCTCCTGTATGGAGGTGAGACAGAAATAAGACAAGTTTACAAGTTGTTTCTCTCAGCAAAATGAAAAACATGCCGTCCTCCTAAGACTTGTCTTCTTTCCCCTCCAACCAAAAAAGAAAATTACATGTTAGTTGATTAGTAGCATCGATTTCTGGGGTTTTAAAGTTATTTTTTACAGCACTATTGTGTAACACTAGAATTGTGACAATAAGGTATAAACATAATTTGTTCTGAAAGATCCCTTTATTTGTTGGATGTGCTTGAAACTATTCTGATTTGCACATGCTGGGATAGATAAAATGTCATCTGTGGTTGACAGTTTGGGGAATCCAGGAGGTAAAGCTGTCATTACCACTGGGTTCTGTAACCTCTGGTTCTAGTTCTAGTTCTGCTCAGCAGAGCAAGAAGCTCATAGGTTAAAAAACCTTAATCAGACCAAATCAAAAATATCAAAATACTTCTGCCATCAGAGTTGTCTCATGTTTTCTTCTTCAGGTCCTGATTGTTTGCAGTACAGGTTTGGCTGGGATTATGTTGCTGAATTACCAACGAGATTACACCATCTGGGTGCTGCCACTCATCATTGTCTGCCTCTTTGCATTCCTGGTTGCTCACTGCTTCCTTTCCATTTATGAAATGGTTGTTGATGTCCTTTTCTTATGTTTTGCCATCGATACAAAATACAATGATGGGAGCCCTGGGAGGGAATTCTACATGGATAAAGTTCTCATGGTAAGTTTCCACTCGATCTCTAAGTCTAAGGATCTTATTCCACAAAATGGGTGTTTTAACAGTGGAGTGAGCTGAATTTAATATGGTAATTTTTTACCTGGGTTACCTTGTCTCATGGCTTGATCAACAAGCAATGTGGTCTGATGAGCATCATCAGGTAAGTAATGATTCTTTGTTCCCTTGGCATCACTGGTATTGGCTTCTATTTGCTGGCTGTTAGATGATCAGTCATCATGCATAGTATTCTTTGGTATCATTTCTTGTAAGTGATACATAGCACAATGGAATGAAGCAAGACAGGGTAAGGGCTTGGTTTTTGTATTTTGCTAAGAAGGATCTCTCTTGAAATGTAAAATTAAAAAATAGTTATTCTGCTTCCAACACAGGCAGTGACCACACTGGAGTTTGTCATCTTTCAGGTAGACAGCAACCAGAATTTGGCTCTTGGTCTGTCATTCATAGAAACAACAGGCTTTACATTCTGTCCTGGAGCCTAGATGCTGTATCAAGGCCCTTTGCACAATTCAGTTCTTACTTGTTTGTTCCATCTCTCATGAGTTCTTAGCATAGTTTTGGTTTGTTTTTTTTTTCCTGATTACATGTTGGAAAACCATGCCAAGAATTTAGTGTTAAATATATTGTAAAACACAACAGAATTTAGAGTATATCATAAATAAAAGAGTCGGTGATGGGGTGGCTTTTTAACACAGAGTAAAATGCCACATGCTGTTTCAGAAGGCAGCACAGATAAGCATGGTGGGCTTTCTTAGTCAGTTGTTGATATTACCAAACACCAGAAATTAAAGTTTACTGAAATTTGCTGCAGAGTGCTCACTTTAAAGAGAAGGGGAAAAAAAATTAGTTAGCATCTGCGAATAGATGTTTGTGATCCAGTGAAAAATATAAGACTTTTAATTCAGGGAAGTTAAGAAAATTAAAAAGACTTTGCAAGATTTATCTCTGAGTGCTTCTGTTTAATGGAATTTTAACATTACATACAGTTCAGCAGATAGCATATGATAATTTTGTTTTGTTTCTGTTTGTTTGTCTGGTTTTGTTCTAGTTTGGTTGCCTTTTTAGTTGTTTTTTAGGGTTAGGGATTTTGGTTTTGTGGGTTTTTTTTTCTGGTTTGTTTTTTTGCTTTTGTTTGAGTTTTGGAGGGTTTTTTTGGTTGTTGTTTGGTTGGGTTTTTTGTGTAACTGCCCTCCTACCTTCCTTTCCTATAAAGGAGAGTGTTTGTGTGCAAGATGTGAAAGTCATGACATCACACAAGGCAAATAACCTGTATGGCTTCCAGAATTAAATGAGGGAGACTCTTGTTGGCATTTGGCTGGCTTTTTTGATACTTGGTGTACCGAATATAAGCAAGAGAAGTAGGAGGAGCAAGTTTTGTGGACATTCTGAGCAGTTTCATCTTGGAGATTGGATGTTTGGAGTCTACTCTAAGAAAGCTCTTTTCACGTCATTTCTATTTTTCAGGAGTTTGTGGAGAATAGTAGGAAATCTATGAAAGAAGCTGGCCGAGGAGGTGGAGCTGAGGGCAGAGAGCTGAAACCAATGGTAGGTGCAGATGAGGAGGTGGCGATCCTCCAAGAGTTTCACTTTTACTTCTTCTCCCTCTTTGTCTTTACTGACTGCACTTCTTCAGGAGAAGTTTTTGTTCTCTGTATCACTCAAGATGTTCTGCTTTTTCTGTTTGTGAGCTTGCCTATCACCTGGATGGCAGAGTTTTTGTCACAGCTGAGACCATCTCCTGTAAAAGTAAGATGAAAGGAACTTGTGTCATACAAAACAAATGCAGTGTCATTTCATTAGAATCAGTAGTGCGTGCTATGTGGTATACCCAGATAGCCCCAGTATCTGAGTACTCTCAAAATAAGATGGCTCTGAAATTAATTGGGCTGTTTTGACTTAAGTCTTCTTTTCAACCCAGAGCTTAATAGTTTTTGTTTATTTCATGTTTACCAAAAAAGCCTGAGGAACACTACTGAGCATGTCCATTGTTGCAAAGTAGAGCCAGGCATTTAAAGCTCTCACCAAATTATTTTACACAAGGAATTGGACAGAGTGATTCCTTTCAACCTGCTCAAATGACATTTCTCCTAGTTGTTTGTTTTTATTGCCAACTACTTATGTTGCTTGTCTCTTGTGTGCTCTTTCCATCTCACACTGTCAGATACACAGACAGTGAACAATGCATCATTTATGCTTCTGCAGCCTGTTTTACTTATGGTGTGGCTGTTAGGAAGGCGTTGCATGTCTGAGTAGCCTGGAATAAAGAACAGCTAAACATGGTACAGATAACAGATAGGAGGATGAGTTTGGAAGGTGGAGAACTGAGAGAGCATATGATGGAGAGCCAGGCTGGGCAAGGTATGACTTGTCATCATCTTTGTGAAATAAAGTATTTTTCTACCATTACTTTCTCAGAGCACTGTGGGCCTGACTCAGTTCCTTGCCATGGGGACAATTTTTTAAACCCAATGGAATCTAAATAAATGTATGCTAACAGTAACCATTTTTTTTTTCTCCTCCCTCAATAACGTATGTGAAGCCATGTTGCATGAGCACTTTTTGACCAAGCTGGGTTCCTGCTGTAGAGTGGATAGATGTATAGCTTTGTGTGTTTTGCTATTTTGTTACAGCAGACCAGTTTCTAGATTTGCTTATGCCTAAATGCTGCTGAGTTTATACATCTGAAAAACTAATTATATGCTCATTTACTATTTCCTTTTGGGAGTAATTCTAGCTGTTCAAACAGACACTAATGTTGGGCATTTCAGAGTGGTCTAAATGCTGTAAATGTAAAGCTGCCATTGAAATGATTTAGAATTGAGTATACAAACCCTCTAGTCATATGCCCCAAAAAAATCTGAGTCCAAAGTTTCATTATGTTAACCTCTGATTAAAACATCTGGTTTACCTTAAGTAGTTTTCCACTTACACTCTCATCAACTCCTAGCACAGACCACTGCTTGTGCTTTTGTGTTGACTGCTCAAAGGTTAAATGCTAAGACCCTTTTCTCATTCCCCTTTGTAAGGGCAAAACATGTACTTCTATGTCAAGGGTGGTCTCGTTCTTGCTGGGACTTGACTTTAAGTGCTTGAACCTAGTACTGACTGGAAGTCCTCCTGGGACTGCTGGAGAAGGTACTGAGCACTTGGGGCTTAGCCCAAGTGTCACCTGCTGAATTACTCCCAGTTCTGCTGCTCATGTGAGTGTCTCGTTTGGAATTAATTTGGCCTTGTTTTCTTAAGTGATCTTCCATTCTCGGATGTACAGTTCAACTTGAGTAGACTGTGAAATATTAAGATCTCACTTCCTCACAAGGATGGGACACAGCAGTTACCTCCATGAAATTTCTGATACCCATTTGCAAAGCACTGATAACAGGCCTCAGTTGAATCTGGAATAGGATAATTCATAGATCTGTTCTGTAGTGGTAGCATTTACAGTCCCATAATTCAGTGTCTGAAAATCAAATTCTTTTTTCTATTTCTTTTATTTGTCCCTGCCCTTTAAAAAAAAAAAAAAAAAAACAAAACCAAAAAAACTTTATTGTTTTGCTTCAAGCACCTTGAAATGCAGGTATTTCTTAAACGTGACAGTTAGCCCTAGAAGTGAAATACCCTGAGTGCAGATGTGTCTTAAATACGTGTCAAAAGCAGAGATCAGGAAGCATATGGGACTTTCTGTTCTTGTATCAAGGCACAAGAGAAAAAAAACCCAACAAACCTTTTCACATTTCTTTCTTCATAGTTTCCAGCGATCCCTTTGATTCAGTTTCTCCTTGTCCTTTGACATTTGTCTAAGACTGTACTGTATGACTTTGTTTTCTAGGCCTCTGGAGCAAGTTCATCTTGAAACTAGCCAGCCATATTGGAACCCATTGACATTCCAAAACAGTATATATATACATATATACATATATATATAAAAAAAATATATATATATATAAATAAACAGCCAAAATCAGAGAAAAGGAACAGGGATTTAATACTTTTTTTAACAATTATTTTTGTGAAACATGTACTCTTTTCATACGGGTGGCTTTTACAAGCAGCTTTATCATTGTTCCATTTTTTTTAAGTATTCATTGCGGTCATGGAAATGTTGATTCTTATCTGCTTGGTATTTTACAGTCTGGAGGAAGTGTCATTGTAAAGATAATTTGAGATGGTGAATGAGTTTAAAGACAGATTTCCCATGACACCGATGATCTGTTTAGAGTTTCACTTGTTTAGTTTGTTTAAATTCACATTAAATTCGTGACAGTGACATATATGGAAAACTTTTGAATCAAGAAATGTCTCAAATTTTTTTTTTTTTCCAAAAGTGATTTCAGTGAGAGCTCATTCAGTTTGACTGGGTTTGTAAGCAGTCATTTTACCTTATAGCCCTACCAGGGCACAGTTTTGTTTATCAGTATGAGATATCACAATAACCAACTCCTCAGGTATTCAGAAGTGTGGGAGCCCTTGCATCTGCTGTTAAACGGAAACTACAAAATGGGGACAGATAATTTTTATATGCAATTAGCTTCCTGGTTTACCCACTTAGCGCTCATACGCATTGCCCTCTATTCTCCCTTTTGAGTTCAATAGCCTCATTCACACTTCAGCAGTGCTCCTTCAAAGGGTATGGATTCTCCATGTGAGCAATTGGAATAACAGGTCATTAAAGCTCAGTCTTAGCCATATTCATGATTAATTCATGACTAAATACAAAGATGCTGAGGGTGGGAAGAGAAATGAACCGCACTACTGTATGCTTCATTTCATTTAATGCCTTGAAGGTGGAAGGGACCATTCCTCACCTCTTGTTTCATCCATATTTGTATGTACTGTAGTGTGTGACTAGAACAGGAAAGGGCAGAGAAGCATTTATTTGGAAGTGTAACTGCCAGGAGAGTTATATAAACTTATCAAATAATGAGAAGAGAACATGCTTTTTAAAATTATTACTATTAGATACTTATATTTCTTTTCTGTCTGGAAGTTCGCCAGATATGAATGCTAATACTCAGTTGTTCAGCATATTGTAATGGTAATTGCTTAGGAGAGTATTTGCTAAGAATTCATGATCTGTCTATGCTATATACTCCTTTTGTTACAATTTTTTTAAAGAAGCTATTTTTGTTAATGTAAAGTTAATATTTCAGAGCAGACTTTTTAAACTTATTGCACTAAATACAAGCTCTGTACAAATAAATAATGCCTCAATGGTTCTATCACTCCATTCAAGAACACCTTGTGAAAGAGAAAAGCCCTTCTACAAAGCTTGGTGATGGAGTGGAAGAGGTACTTCCAGGTAGAAACTTGCACAACTCATGATATCAAGGTCTAGTAAGCGGTTATCTGTGCTTCCTTTCAGAGGATCAGACTTCTAAATTGCTATTGAAGGTTTAAAAAAATACATAGTATCATGTAGCTAACCAGTGCTCTTACCTTTTTGCAGTAGTGAAGTACTTCGCTTCTGCTTCTAGAAGTCATCTGATAAACTCGTTTCGTTTCCATTTAGTAAGCCAATTAAAAGGATTTACTCTTTTCATGTCACAGAGTCCAAACTATATGAAAAGTATGAAAGTAAAGATACATTTAGAAACGATAGCTGCTAGGGAGTCAGGGAGACAGAATTACACAGTCCTGCAAGCACTTAGATGCTCATGCCAGTGAGCTGTATCAGTAAGTAATTGGTATGGCACTAAGTGTCTTAAGTTGTAAGCTATGCATCCATGTAAGAGCTAACTGGACTGGAGCTTCCACCTTGGGATTAAAACTGGAGCGCTGGTGAGGCCTCTCAGTGAAATTTAGAGGTCAAACTGTCTAGAAGAAGCACTGGAGCAGCCTTTAGCTGGTGGAGAGGAGGCATTCCTACTCTTCCAGTGTCTGATATGGCAGTGGCACTGAACAATGACATTGGTGTAGATCAGTGGGGTTTAGCAACAGAAATTTGAAACTGGCCAAGATTAACTCTATAAACTGGACTGCAAGGCTAAAAGACTTGTCATACATCCAGTTGCTTTCAGAGAAACTTAATTCCCATCTTGTGAGGAAGTTATTGGAGGTGCTTTGGAAGCCTTGCATTCTGGTCATTTTGACAACAAATTTCTGCCGTGACCAGTTTCACAAGTTTGTGTTCTGTGGTGGTTGGAAGTCCTGAGTGGAGGCTTTTCTCCGTAATTGCAACTAGGACTGCAGTTGGAAACAAATTTTGTATTTTTGTATGACTTGACTGTGCACCATTTTTATAGCAGTTTACCCTGTTTTAAAAATAAATTTGTTTTACTTACATGGTGTTTAGAAGATACAGGCAACACTTTTCTATGGGTAGTTGTAATGTTTAAGTGAGAAATCTATATCATTACAAAGTTCTTAATAAAAATTGTGTGCACCATACTTGAGTGTATATCTAGCATGCAGAGCTTCTCGGTCGTGCCCAAAAAGGCATTCTGTCTACACACAGGCTTTCCAGTGCCCCTTTAAAGCTTTTGAATGTCCTTTGGAGTTCATTTACAACCAGAATACAAGCTGCCCTTTTCCAGCACTGTCTTGTGCAAGGAGATAAGGACAAGACTGAATACTGAAGAGACAACTTTTCAGGACAGATTTAGACTCTGTTTTCCTTCCCCAGTGGGGATAGTGGAGTAGGGAAACGCTTGATGTGTAAATCCCTAGTTGGCAGTAGAGGTGCTGGGGTCTGCCAGTTGTGATGGATTAACAAACTTTTTTTTTTTGCCAGTTGGCTATTAAAGCCAATGCTTTGTGGGAAGCAGTCTAGACTAACTAGAGAGTGACGCTGCACTGGGAATAGTGCTGCAGAAGAGACAGCAGAAACAGAGAAATCATCTGCTTGGAAAGTCCACTGAGCCAAGTAGTACTTGAGGACTGGAGATTCAGGCTGGACAATGTGGATTTAAAAACCAAGCCAATGGGATTACTGGTTCCAAGCTTTTGGTTTCTGTAGACACTCTGCATCATAACCCCTAATCAGCTAGGTTTCAAAGGATGAAATCATGCCATTCAATAAATGGTTTCCTTTTTTTCCCCACACTATATTACTCTGTTTTATTTGTAAGCTGAGCAGCAGTGTGTTGTCTTTATTGCTTCTCCCAGCCCTAGATATTTTTTTGGGTTCTTTTTGGCTCTCATTTCTGTATTGCTTTTTCAGCAAAGGAGTGCCAAGTTGCAGAGTGTCCTCTTTGTCCCACCAGTCGTAGCACATGCCATCTCACATGTCTTGTCACCTTCCTGGGGCAATGACTCAAAGTCTAAGCTGAGCATTGTTTTTGTGTTTGGGTATTTTTTTGGGTTTTGTTTTGTGGGGGGTTGTTTTTGTTTTGTTTTGTTTTGCGTGATACCACTCTGTTACTGCACTTGCTGTGATTAGGAGTGCAACTGTACAGTTTCAGTGCTGCTCCACAGCTAGATTAAAGATATGGTATCGTCGGCTTAGAATTGTATCTTCAGCCTTCCAGTAACTCACATTCACACTCTCAGCTGCCAAAACCAGGATGGGGTTTTACATTCAGCCTTAGCTTAGAATGGTAACCCAAGGACTTTCTGCATTAGGAAGGCATGTCCTGGTAAGGATATTTTAAACTGGGAAACCTAGTTACACATTGTGGAGAGTTGACCCTGGCTGGCATGCAAATCCCTACTCCTGTTGCTTGCTGAGTTCCTTCCTGCAGCGAGATGTGAGAGAGGATTGGAAGGACAAAAGCATTGAGCTAAAGATAGAGAATTAAGTAAAGGGGGGAAAAGAAACCCAAACTGATGCAAAGGTACTCACCACCTCCCACCATTTTTGTTGCTGAGCATGACACTATGTTTGGGATGGTTTTTTGGTCTGTTCAGGTCAAGTGTCCAGACTGTGCTCTCCCCTTCTCTTGCCCAGCCCCCGCTTGCTCTGCTGAGGTGGTGGAGTGAGAAACAAAGAAAGCACTACTCAGTAACCAGTAAAACCTTGTGTTATCAATACTGTTTTGGTCACAAGTCTAAAACACAGAACCGTTTGGGCTGCTGTGAATAAAATGAACTCCATCCCAGCCTAACCCAGTACACAGGTCCACTTACCCAAGACTCCTTGCATTTCTGTACAGCACCTTCTCAGGGTGGTTACTTCTTTCTGAAAGGGCTTTTTTTGCAGCAGGCACTTAGCCAGCTTCACAGTGCTCCCTTTCATGGAGGGAACAGGGGATGCTAGCTTTTAACTCTTTCAGCACAAAATGGGGATATAAAGCAAAAATGAGCCCTTTCTGTATCAGTGTTCTGGCAATTGAGCAGCCAGTGTTGGCGACAACATATTTAATGTGCCCTCAGGGCATGCACTTTAGCAGTTTGCTCTGAGTGGTTATGATGTATTCTGTGAATGTATGTTATAGAGTCAGAATAAAAATGCATGTAGCAGACATATTCTCATTATCACCATCCAGTGATCATTTTGTTCTGAGCGCGTATTATATGCTGTATTGAACATGGCATGGTCATTTTAAGAAACACTTAAGATTTAAAAGTAGATACCTAACAGCTTCCCTGTTTTTTAAATCATGGCTTTGCCTGTGCAGATACTGTTTACTAAATCTAAACATCACTAGTCCATTGTTTCTTGAACAGCTTGTGTATCACATTACTACCACAGAAATCCCATTTCATCTTTGTGAAAAAAACAAAGAACACACATACAAAGAAAAAAACCAAACAAACCAACCCACCAAAACCTGAAACATGACCCTTGCATTTCCTAAAACAAAACCTAACGAACTTATTTGAAGCATTTCTTGCACAGAATTCATTTGTTGGAACGATGGGAGTTTTAAGTATTTCATTTTAAAATGCTCTTTAAATTATCTAATCTCTGCTGTTATTTCCATCACACACCAAGAGATTATGGAGACTAGTAAATCTGTATTTCTTGTGTTCCATAACAAGTACTGTTCTCAAAGGTATTATTTTATGTATAGAGAGATGAGAGAAGAGGTATCTCTTGTGATGTGGGTCATGTATAAAAGACAGAATTTCTGGTCTGGAATGAAGCTGTGATGTGTTTGCAAGCTGATGCAATCAAGCCAAAGCTCTTCAAAGACATTAGGACTGTGAGAGTATTTGTAAGGACAACAGGCAGCACAAATACGTCTTAAAATACCCATTGTGGGGCAAAGCTATCTGGCATTCATTGGACAAAGATCTGTTTAAAAAGAACTAGCAGAAGCTGGTGACTCCTGAAACCCAGCAGAAGTTGGGCACTAAATGGAGTTCCTATAAAATTAGTAATTTTAAACTCTCAAATAGGTACTGCGAGTCTTAGTATTGGTTAGGTCCCGCACTGCTCAAACTGAAGAGGGAGAGCACCTCCCATTGGAAAAACGGGCCACAGACAGTGTGATAGTAGTGTCTCCTATGAGAGGGAGGAAGTAGACAGCGGAAAGGCTGTTTTGTTTCTAATGTAGGCCAGAAAGCAGCTGCCCGAGGTTAGGTGGAGCTATGGAGAGCAGGCTTGCACGAGTAGAAAATAACTCTCGAGGTCTTTGCAAGTAGTTAAGAAAATTCATATTCTCATTCACAGACATCTCACAGCAGCATCCCCTGTGCCATGTTTTTATTTTACTCTGGAGATCTTCAGAGCAAGAAAAAAAGGTGAAATTCTGTACCTATAGAAAGGATTTTTTCAATATAATGTATTGTGTTGCTGATGATAGCAGCTGCCCAAAGGGAACAAAATCTTTTGAACAGATTTTAAAGGCTTGACAGTATTTGCATTGTCATAGTCCATCAAAGCTTCATCTGGAAATAAGTTTTTCATCCTCTTTTCATTCATACTTCTAACAGGGCAATCAAACCCCTGGACTGGCTTAGTGTTTTACATTGAATCAAGATCAACTAACAAGTGCTCCTTTTTCCAGTGGAATGCCACCTCCTTTGGGAAATGGGAAAAGTAATTGTGACACTGTTTATTGTTGTCTTGAGAACGTGAAATGTTTCATACTGCAAGCTGTGTATGCAGGAAGAGAAGGGAAATTAACAGTGCTGATCTAATCTTAGATTTTCTGTGTAAACTGACATTGTGCCAGGATACTGATGCAAAACTGTATTTTAGTCTAAGAAATGTATAGATTTTTTAATGTATCAAAATAAAGTTTTTCTTTTTAAGTAAGAAAGGAATTTCTCTGTCTTCCTTGATGAGTCCTAAGCCCTGTTTTTCTTTATGGAATACTGCCTCGTGTACTCTGAAAGCAAGCAGAGCCCATCCAAACCTTTGCTCAAGCTTTGTTTTGCTCTGTGCATGCCCTTTAGCTGAGTATCTGCAGTAGTCATAGATATGCCTTCTACCCTCTCTCTGTGCTGGTGCCAAGAATAGCATAATGATGCTAATGATTTGCTGAGTTGGACGAGATGAATGGGGTTTTGTACAACAAAGGTGTATTTTTTTGTTGTCTTTCTTGTCTCTTACCTGTCCTTCAGTTTCTCTCCTGAGGATGGGAAACTGCCCTGTTTATGGCAACAGTTTCATGCATCCCCAGCTTTCATTGCCTCCCTGATATATAGGCTACGGGGTGTAGTGAAAGATCACTCCTACACAGAAGTGGTTGCGGAAGCCCTCACAGTGGAAGTGGAGGTTGCCATCACATGCGTGTAGAATCCTGTGCGCATACCCAGGATGCAGGACTCTCAGGACTGACAAGGCTATCTGGAGCAGACTGGCTAATAATGTATGCTTTGCTGTATAGGGACCGCTCAAGGGGGAATGCAAGGTAGGGACAGAGGCAGGCAGCCAGTCTCTGTATTATGAGTTGTGCAAACTGCACATCTCAGAGCAGCACCTCTTGTGAGGCCACATCCTTGTTCTGCAAGGTCCTGTATATGCTCCCTACTCCCAAAACAGGGCCCCCTCTCTAACGGGCCTGGATAGCTGAAGATGGATGGTGAATGGAAGCAATTAATAACATCAGCTCTTAATACCAGAGGCATGTGCCTCCCGTGGGCACAGCAAATGTCTGCTTTCTTTGCCATCAGTTTTTTTAAGACAATAAGCTAGGATGAACCATTTGTTCTTGCTTGCATTACTCTTTACTGCAAACCACTTTGGCACTGTGTTTGCATTAGGTGGTTTATTTTATCTGGGCACCACTGTCTTTCCTGAACCTGAGGCTGAAGCTGTTGTGGCAGATTGCTAACTACAGGTAGGATGAAAAGGACCAGCCAGTCCATCAGGCAGGACCTCTTCACACAGGCAAGGTCCCATGCTGTAGAGCCAAGTGTTTTGCTACATGTCTTGGTGTTCTGCACTTCCCCTGAACAGCAGTCCCCTTGGATTATTAAGGATGAAGCTGGTTGACTAGATAGTTAGTTACATAGAGCATAAGAGACTCTGGTGATTGCTTTCTTCAAGAGCGGTGTTAGAGGCAGGACACAGGTTGTGTAAAGGTTAGGGAAAGCCTAAGTCTGGTTTATACTGGGTTTTGCTGTGTCAGAAATGCAAGACAGGTTCTTTGTCTCTTTTCACCCTCTCCAGTGATGAGGGACAGAAGCACTGGCTGACAAGAGCAATGCTGATTCCCAAGCTCTGAAACAAAGGTTTTGTGGCTTCCAGGGGAAAAACAAGAGGCCAAGGTAGGCTGGGAAGCCCTAACGAGATAAGCATGTGCAGGGCAAGCAGAATGTGACATGGGGCTTGAAGTGAAAGGAAAACCTGAGGGCACTGGGGTGCAGTGGGCATGAAAACCTGGGATGCTATTACAAGCTGGGAGAGCAGGGACCTGGAGACAGAGGACTGGAGCTGCAAAAGCAGGCTTTGTCCTTTGGCCATACAGCTGTTCCTACTGCCAAGACAATCTGCATAGAGACAGGGTGTCACACAGTGATAGGACTAAGGGGAATGGATCCAAGCTAGAGGAGGGTAGATTTAGATTAGATGTTAGGAAGAAGTTCTTCACCGTAAGGGTGGTGAGATGTTGGAACAGGTTGCCCAGGGAGGTGATGGAAGCCCCATGCCTGGAAGTTTTGAAAGCTGGGCTGGATGTTGCTCTGGGCAACCTGATCTACTGGAAAGTGTCCCTCCCCAGGACAGGAGGATTGGAACTAGATGATCCTTGAGGTCCCTTCCAACCCTGAGAATTCTGTGATCCTGTGCTCATGTACCTCATACTAGCCGCGGGGCCCACTTCCTGGCACTGGCAATTGCAGAACAGCACAAGGAGATGCCTCCTCAGGTACTTCCTGCCTGAGCCACCTTGCTCTCCCACAACAGATGAAGGACCAGTCTCCTTGCTTGCTGAAGGAAAGCGCAGCTCCTTGGCTGCTGAAGGAGCTATTCTGCCTCCTACGGGGCCCGCTGAGTGCAGCTGTCTGTGCATGCAGCAAATTCGCTTCTTCTCCCAGCCAGTGAGGACAGATCCTCTGCTGATGAAATCTGGCACCACTCCTTTTCCCCACTGTGGGCCACTGAGGAGCTGACCCATTTTTAGTCGCTGGTATTTAGATGTTTAATGAAGATTAGCTAGTGCCCAGGGAGAGATTATTTAGAATTTTTAATTACTGTTTAAATTATGAATGTGTGAAATGGATGGAGCTTGCACTCCCACACAGACTGCCTAAAAAAGCTGTGTTTCTGACACCTACTGCCATAATCACCGTGTAATGCTCAGTCCTTGTTTACCTTGGATATGCTAAAAAGAAGGTGGGAGAAAATTCTGGTGTCAGGATAGATTTTCTGAGACCCTTTCCAGAGCAGTCAAAGCTAGAAATAAAACCTGTGACAGAAGCTACCTCATCTGACAGTAACCAAGAGGGAGAGAAGTAAATGGGTGAGCAGGTATTTCATACTGCAACACTCTGAAATGATCACAGGCCTGAACCCTGTGCCCTGAGCAAGGGGGGTGGGGGTGGGGAAAGGAGCAGGAATCTGCTGCAGTATCAGAAACAGTGATAAGGTGTCCTTTGATTTTAACTTCTTTTCTGTCAGCTCTTAGCTGTATCCTAGTTTTAAATATTAAGTCCTGAAGGAATACAAACCTTGGGCAAAAGAAAACATCCAGTAGGCACTGGCAGTATCAGATGGGGCAGGGCAGTCTGGCAACCTGTCCTGTCTGAGGGGGCCACCACATTACATACTCTGTCCCTCCACTCCATCATTGTTCCAAGGGCTTCTAGGTAAGTGAGGGACAGCTCAAAGGTCGGGATGCCTGCCTGGGGCCAATGTGCTGCTGCTCCATCACAGTCATTGTCCATAGCCTGAGGCTCATCGCTCACTCTTTGTGCCTCCCTTTCCCTGCTGATGGAGATGCTGTAAAGGTGGGTACGTTAAACATTAGTAGGCACTCAGATATTGCAGGACAGATGGATTAAATCGGGGTAGGTGAGGCTATGCGGGAGTTGGGATATAAAAATGCCTCTCTGCAGCTGTAGGAGGAAGTGAATTAGGCAGAAGTTGCAGGGAGATGATGGAGACATGGGCATCTGAAACTCGTCCCTCCTCTGATGCTTAAATATCTAAAAACAGTCCTCCCCTGGCAAAACCACTCCAGTCCTTTAGTGGGCCTTGGTAGCTTATTAGATACAGCCATTTTGACATCCTTTTGCCATAAATCATCTACTGATTTGTTTCCAACACTGGCTTTCAGTGAAAGCTTTCCTGGCACAGGATGCAGTTCATTATCCCATGTTTTTCTGCATAGGGATTAATTGCCCTGACTTTTCATCAATGGATGGATGGAACAGGAAGAATGGTAACAATGTCAGTCTGATGGAAAGGGGGAGGGGAGAGCTCAGAAGAATATCCCGAGAGAACTGAGGGGGTTTATTTTGTATTGTAAGCAAACAAACCATGCACAAAGCAGTCTTTGATAGAACTGGACTGAAACAAGATCTCCCAAATCCCAGGCTGGGAACACCACTGCAAGAGGCTGTTTTCTGCAAGAAGAGAAGTTCTCTTATTGGAAGAGGCTGCTCTGTCCCTTCCAAACCTCTCCAAATTGCACTAATGACAAGACCAAAACTTGATTTTAACCCCTAACACTGGAACACTGCTAGAGAATGTAAAGGGACTTCAAAATGCCAGTTTGCTGCTTGCATCACAGGGCGTGGTAGGAGGACTGCAGAGGATTGCCTCCTTCTTAGGTACACAGAAGTCCTGCTGCCTTCAGGCAAGGAGCACCGTAGCTTGCTTTTGAAACCTCTGGTCTTCATTACGGAATCACAGAACAGTAAGGATTTAAAGTGACCTCTGGAGATCAGAGTTCAACTCCCCTGCCAAAGCAGGATTACCTAGGGCAGTCCACACAGGAATGTGCCCAGGTGGTTTTTTTCTCAAGTAAACAACCTCTCTGGGCAGCCTGTTCCAGTGCTTTGTCACTCACAGTATAGTTTTTCCTCATGTTGAGGTGGATTTTCCCATGTTCCTGTTTGTGTCTGTTCCCCCCATCCTGTCATTGGGCACCAGCAAAAAGAGACTGCCCCCTTCTTCTTGAAACTTACCCTTAAGGAATTTATAAACATTGATCAGATCCCCTCTCAGCCTTCTCCAGACTAAACAGGTCCCTCAGCCTCTCATCATAAGACAGATGTTCCAGTCCCTTAATCATCCTCATAGCGTTCCACTGGACTCTCTCCAGCAGCTCCCTATCTCTTGAGCTGGGGAGTATTGGACACAATACTCCAGATGACGCTTCACTAGGGCAGAATAGAGGAGCAGGAGAACCTATATCGACCTGCTGGTCACTCTTTGTACCACACCCTAGGATGGTATTGGCCTTCTTGGCAACGAGAGCACATTGCTCTCTCATGGTCATTGCATGATGAGATGACATGAGGACAAGAAACCCCAGATGGGCCTGTACTGGAGCACAGCAGGAAAGTAGCCTGCAAAAAGAACATCTGAGGTTCTTGATTATAATGAAGAGGAAGCTTGAGAGCCTTATCAAAGTAAAATTATCCCTCCCCAAAATCCCAGCACAAGAGCTTGCAGGTCTGAATTTCCCAGAAGATGCACAGCTTGAAAAGCTAATAAGCTTCAGAGAGAAATTATGCAAATGCCAAACCTGAATGATAGACACAGGAGACCTACACACAAACTTGATATGTATGTTTACACCATTTGTGTTTATGGGTGAGGGCCCCCAACCTTCTCATGATCATAATTTGGATTTATTTAAAGAATAGGATATTATCAGGCAAGTAAAATTTGCCCAGTGAGGTTTTGAGCCATACCACGAAAACTGTAACTACTGAGGCTCCAAAAGCTGTGGCTTGGAAGAAAATGGGAAGAAGAAAAAGAATGGATTTCTGACCTGCCAATGCTGAGGCAGGACACCAGCTGGGGTAGGTCCCAGAAATGGTGAAGCCTCGCTCAGTGTTCAGCTAGCCGAACAACTTGTATTTGTACCTTGTAGCTATGCCCTTCCTTGTTGAACTCTTGCAGAAGTTTCCCAGCTAGACCTTCTGAAGGAACCAGGCAAGTGTGGTGGTTTGGGTGTTCCCTGTCCCCCCACACTTTTAGAAATCACCCAGACTAGACTCAGCCAGCTCTGGAAATATGAATGAAGCTTGTAGTCACAGCTAGCACAATATACAAGCAGATATTTACAGTATATACAGATATATACAGAAATATACAAGGTAAAAGGTAATACAGAAACACAACTCCCCTCCCAGAAACCTGAGTCCCCAGGAAGGGCTTCCAGCCGCCCCTTCACCTTCCCCCTACCCCTCAACCTTACCTCAGTCCCAAGGAAGAATGGAGGTTCAGCCAGGGGGGTTAGGAAGCAAAGTGGATTAGCCAAGGAGGGTGTGGTTAGGAGAGAGATGCAGCGCAGAGCTCGCCAGCAGTAGAAGTGGTTACCTATGTTTTGCTTTCCTTTTTTACACATCTCAGCAAGCCAATGAGTGAAGCAGACATCATCATTGTTTTCCTTTCACAGCCTGTAATCTAGTTCTTCTCACCAAAACACTCTAGCTAGCTTCAAACTAGCACAGCAAGAAAGGCATAAGTAGCAAAAGGCAATGGAAAATCCAATAAATATGGAAAAGGCAATAAGCAGTAAGTGAAATGCCAGAATAGTGTTTCTTCAGAAATGGGCTACAGGAAAGCTCAGAGATGATCCAGTAGCATTACCCATGCCTCACTTTTGTCATCAGTGTGCTTTTTTGTGCTTGTCTACTAATTACAGTGAACCTGAATGGACAAACTGTGGCTGCAAGCAATTAAAAAGAATTAGGTTGTCTTTGGCTGGAATTAAGCATTTGCATGGAGGTGTCTGAGAAAAGTGTATGAAGACAGATGAGCCCCTGCAGTCTAAGGATCACAGGATTTGCAACAGAAGGTGCTTCTGGAGAGACCCTTTCTTGAGTGTCTTAATTTTGCAAGGGGGCAATGCTGTCCTTGCTGCCTGTTCTGACAAAAAAATATTAATAAGGCCTAGTAAGGTGATGTATTGCTGTCAGGCCACGACACGTGGCATCCTGCTGTAACAGAAACACAGTAACAGCAGTAAGTGGTACCGAGCATATCGCATATATGCGGACATACCTATGGTGCGCTCGTGCAGGTTACCTGGTAGAAACTTAAAAATGATAAGCACTTCACACTGAAGTAGTCTATGATTGAGACAAAAAAAAAAGAAAAAAAAAAAAAAGAAAAAAAAAAAAAAGAAAAAAGAGCAGCTGCTCATGAGCCACAGGGCTGTTTTTTTACCTTCCCCACCCTTTTTCTATTAAAAAAGCCTAGGCAAATACAAAATTAGTGTTTTCACTCTTCCAAATGAGTCCTGCCAACTTGCTCAGCCTAAGGGCACAGCTCAGTACAAGGCAGAGGCAGTATCACGAGCCTGAACAGCTTCATCTGCTGTTCTTTTCCTTCCAGGGGGACTTAGAAGTAAGTATTCTGACTGCAGAGCCTACCAGCAAACCATTGTGATTTGGTGATGAAATACACAACTGCAGACTGGCAAGCACAATTAGCTAATATGATCTATGCTTTATCATAACACCTTTTAAAATGGGCTGGTGATAGAGTAATTTTGACACCAAAACAGCATCACGGGAAATGCATGTTCTCTGAAATTCATAGTGTTCAATTAAGCAACCTTAAAAAGAAGCCAGCAGGTGATTTTCATCATGAGATTTCACTGGGAGGAATTTCTATGCAGAATGCTGTGCTCAGGTCTGTGTTGACAAGCAAATTTTCTGTGTCATACACTTCCCCCAAGCACAGCCAGGAATGCATCGTTCCAAATGTTAGCTGCAAATATTTTAGGCTGCCCACAGCTCCCCCCATCACAGACCTCAGCTGGGAGAAGTATCATGGCCATCCAGCTGCACACTTGGCTGTGCAATATCTTCCATAAACTAAATTTCGCTCACCTTGGCATGTGTTGAGCTGCATATATTCCTCTGGGGAACTGCAGGCCTGCTCTTCCCCCTGTGCTTGGAGATCAGGAAACCAAACCATCCACATCTGTTTCATTGTGGACCATTTCAGTGAGCTCCTACAACATGAACTTTGCAGAGACTGCCAGATCTCACTAGCAGCTCAGAGCTCATTAGGGAATCTAATTTAATGCCTTGGCAATGTGCGACTGCTTCCAACAGCATGCATGGATGCGTGGTGCTCCCTGGGTTTGTAAGAACCCTCATCAATGCCCACTCCGAAAGGAAATTGCAACATTTTTTTTTTTTCTGCTCTAGTTTTTCCTGTGAAAGCAAACTGGTCCCTTTTGTATCTGTTCTAGGCCTCTTAATAAACCAGCAAAGGGCAGTTGGTCTGCTGAGAGTTTATGGCATGAAATCTTTCACCACAAAAATACTCTAGTGCAGTGAAATCTCCAGACTTCACAGCCACCTCCTGGACTAGCTCCAGTTTGGAACAGCTCTGTTCAGAGATGAGCTGCAGTGCTGCAGCTGGCTCCAAACGACCCTTCCTGTGACCTTTAATTGCAGTGCCCCCTCTGCCTTCTGAGCCTGCCTCAAGGGTGGGCTCCCATGGCTGTGCCAGGATTGCTGTGTGGTTTACTACCCTCTCGGCTAAAGGATTGCTGCCGGCTTGATGACCTTGTGTCGTCCTCCCACCTCCCCCCACTTCAAGCAGGGGCTGACTTGTGTCAGCATTCAACTCCTCACAGCCTGTGGTCCAAGTGTCTGGTGTGATTTAGGAAGCCAGCCTATAAGCACTGTGAGAAGCGTGAACAGATATTAGCTCACCTCTTGACTGGCCCAGCCCAGAGTCAGGAGATGGTGCACAAGGCTCTGGCATTGCTGGTGCCTGACCTCTGCCAGCATCTGTGTTGCCTCCTCCAGCTAGCTTATCAGAGTGTGACCCAATGCAATGCACCAGAGGTTATTGCTCTCCAAGAGCAATAAGAAATTAGCCTTTGGTTCAAAGGTGATTTGCTTTCTTTGTGTTTGAGTTAAGGTAAATGTAGGACAGGGTCAGAACACTCACTTCATACCCCCCAGCTTCACGTGCCCATTTCATTCTCCCCAGCTTCATATGCTTAAGAAGAGTTATGGCTCAGCATGACCAACTGTACTGTGGATTCTTTTCCTGTAGTCAATCTTCTTTTGCTGTGCAGCCAGATTTCTCTGCAAGATACTGAAAGTTAAGGGGTCAGATCCATCATCCGTTGTTGCTCTCCTAAGGGGGAATACAAATACATCGAACACTGCCTTCACATGGGTGCAAAAATGTAACTTTCAACTTCTTTTAAATCTTTTCTTGTCCTTGAGGCCACCTACCCTGAATCACCTTTTTAACCTCATCTTAATCTCTGCACTCCTATATCTTTATTTACTTTAAATGTGTGCTTAAAAAGAAACTGCTGGCTTTTAGTAACAGATACCAGTCACCATGAGAGCAGTCAGACACTGGAGTCATCTCCCAGAGGAAGTGGTGGATTCCCCTACATTGGTCAGTTTTAAGACTCAGCTTGACAGGGTGGTGGGCCAGGTCATTTCAACTCAACTATCACCTAGAGAGGTTGGATCCTTAGGGTCCCTTCCGACCTGGCATTCTGTGATTCATGTCACAGGTAAAACTCCAGTCTGCACACCTGATGTTCATATGATGATCTGCTTTCCTTCTCCCTGTGTGCCTTACATCTCCTCTTTTCACTCATGCTCTTACCCAAGCATCACCTCAGTTGTTCTTGAGGTGTCACCTCGACACACACACTTGCTCCTGATATCTGGGATAGTGATCACCTTTTTGCTGCTGTCTCTTTCCTTTTTCAGTTTGTCTATCTCACAATTTGAACATCCTGTGATCCTGTTATCTCTCAGGGAAATAAAATGGAAGCCATTGCCATTCTGCAACTCTACCTGCCCTAATAACTTCATTGAAGGTAGGCAGATGGATAATATCTTCAAATCTCTGTCCTGCCTTTTACAAGATCACTGGATGACCATGCTGTTCCTCTGCTATTTTAAGCTTTAATCTCTTTGTTCTGTAGCTCAATGATGTCAAGAGAGAACACAGATCCGTTGCTACCTCCTTTCACATCCATGCTATGGTTCTGTCTCTGTGTAGGTGCATCACTGTGTAGTGCATAGTAAAACCAGAAGTCTCACTCCAGCACAAAACATTACTTGTGGGATTTCAATTGTGCTTGGCTCTGTCCTCTCTTAATTGCCCTGCAAGCAGAGTGGAGAACAGAAACGCACCTTCAAGTGCTTTTAAACATCTCACCCTAAAACGAACAAGGACCCAAAGGCCTCGTGGATGGTGATTTTCAATTTAATTCTTCAAGTAGCAGTTAAGTGAAAGCGCTAGATGCATGGCCCCTCGTCAGCACATGCACCACAACCATAAATAAAAGCAGCAATTTGTTCAGAGACAGAGCCTGGACTCGGATCTCAACAACCTTAAAGCTTTTGTTTAGAGTGTATTTTATCTTGGACCCAGTTATAATTCAAACACTGTATTTCATGTGAAGTGCTCCCTTTGGAAACAAAACAAAACAAAACAAAACCAAACCAGGAGGAAGCTGCACACTCTGCACAGGCTCCACAGCAGGTGAGACAGGGAGACTTGCATCGATTTCCACAGGGTTTCACTGCCCTTTTCAACTGAAACTCAAGAGCACCCTAATTCAGTACCTAGCATTTTTTAATTAAAGCTTCCTTCAGTTAGTGACATTAGTGGAGCCTACTGCTACGTGTTGTTACTCACCTCTTCTTCAAGAGACCACAGCTGGCAAGTGGAAGACCCCCATGATCCTGGGCACACAGACCAACATGCATGGAAGCTCTTCTAATGGCAGGTGTGTCCCTGCAGCTCTCTCATGGTGTCCTTTTCTGTATGAAACCTCAGCATTCCTGGGTGGGTGAGGGCAGTGAGGCACAGTATTGTACAAGTGCCTGCAAGAGCAGGGACTGAGGGAGCGTTGGGCATAGGTGGGGACAGTGAATGTAACAATGAGTGCAGCTGATATCCAGCTCAGGGGATGCCACACACAGCCTGGGAGAACACAAGCTGCTGCAAAATACGCAGAAATGCTTGCAAATTCTCCTTTGTTGTTTCTCTCCAAGTATTTCACAAAGTTCCTCAAATGTCCTGAAAAACTTCAGTAAATTCTCTCTGCCTAATCAAACTTCAGAAGAGGACCTGCCCCACTATTAATTATAAATGCTTGTCTGTGACCAGGGAGATATCCATCTGGCCAGCAAATGGTGGGCTCTTCAAGCCAGACACTTCTAAATTGCATTAGCAGCAGGAAGCTCTTTCTGTAAAGGAAGGTATGCTTCACAGTGGAGCTTTACTGATCTGGTCTGTCATCCCAAGCTGTGGAGGGAGCCAGCAGGCCACAATGGACATGGGATGTGTCTGCAGCAAGGCTCACCCTGCCCCACAGAGTATGCGTAAGGCAACCAGGTCTGCTAGATTGTGATCAAGGACTGAGTGCATCTCTTCCTTTGAGGAGAGCACTGGTGGTATTGGAGTGGGAGTTTGCTGTATTTGGAAGGGAAGTGTAGGCCCCTGCCCAGACACTCTTCTGGCTTTCAGATCACCTGCAACACCCCAAGAGGAGACCCAGGAATACCATCTATGCCATGCCTTCAGCTCTGTTTGCATCCAAGCTATGGTCTCAATGTACATGAGAGCTTCCCCCCATGCAAAGCCTTCAGACACCACATTCTATTCAGCAAACAGTGGTAAATAATGGATAAAATTGACAGGTCATGCACCATGTTTGGAGGTACAGCATTCCTGATGGACACTGATCATGGGCAGGTAATCCACTGCTCTCCTCTGGCCAGGCAGACTGATGAAAACACAGTGCCATCAGCTGGGCATTTGCAGCTACCTGCCTATCACCAGAGCCCAGACAACTTACCTACCAGAAGGCAGGGGCTTCATATCACCACATCTCAGTGCTCAGCAAGCTCTTTGAGGTGGACAAAAATACACAGAGAACGTATGCCTGCCTTACGTGAGGAGGGCAAACCTGTCTGCAGCTCAAAAACAGGATTAGAAGGTTTTCAGCTTATTAAGAGGACAGAGTCTAATCCTTGCTGTGAAGAAGCTTTAGGAAGCCTTGTGTCCTCCATGGTATACCCACCACCCACCAGCACTTCCTTGCTGCCTGAAGGCAGGCATGTCAGCAGTGGTGTGCCTGGCGCAGGGATGAAAGCCTTCGCCAGCAATTTGCTTTGCGAACCTCTCACAAAGAAAGTGGAGATTCAAGTGGGAAAGTAGTATTCCTTAGCTTTTAATGACCAGACAATTGCAGCCCAGCAAAGCATAGCCAGCCTTGAAATCCTTATTAATTATGCTCCCCCTCTTCCAAACAAAACCTGGTCTCTCCACTGGAGTATGCCAGCACATCTCTCCCTGGAGGTTAGAGCTCAGAGTATTTGTCATCTCTTACCCCCTGCTCCCTCACTCTTTACTGGAAAAATAAGCAGCAGAAGACACTTCTTCCCAGGTGTGCTTCCTTTTATGCCATGTAGAAACAGCTCCCTTTCTCTGCTCATTCTCCTGCTGCTGCCGCTGCTCCTTCATGATTTATCTCCTTGCTCTGCCTGTGCTCTTTCTGCTCCTGGCTGGCTGCAGGGCTTCTCAAAATCTGGTTTTAAAATGTGAAGTGACTTCTGGACTGTGTGGCTCTAGGCCAAGCTTTCATGAGCAGCGGCTAAAAACTTGTACTTATTCACTGCCTTTTGACATGGGTCAACGCCTATTCCAATAGGCATTTTGGCATGAGGGGAGCAGCTTCAGAAAGTGACAAAATTATGTGAGTTGAAGAACTCATCTTCATGGATGGCTGACTCCTGAGCAATACACTTAACTCTTTTTCCATGTAATGGCCTTCCATTTCTTTCCAGAAGCTGTCATAAACTCCTTTGCCCCTGCCTTAATCGAATGCATAATTATAACATATTCCTATGCGGATGTATCCTGTATCCTGAAGAGTTCCTCTCACTCTCTGGGGAAAACCAAACCAAACCAACCAACCAAACAAAACCCCAAAAACCAAATAAACAAAGAACATAACCAACAAATAAAAATAAAATCACAGTAGTTAAGTTAGTTATCTGAAACTGAAGGCCAAACGTGACTGGGCTGAGTCCTTTTGAAACTCACTCAACATAAAGCACCAGTGGTATAAGAACAAAGCTTACAGCAAGACTGGGTCCCAGAGATGGCACCAACTTGGTGCCATGCCAAGGAACTGATGTGTTACCAGAGACCTGGAACCAGCACAGGACAATGGTCTGCTATTAACAGAACTGCCTTTACTGAACCTAGATGCTTCCTTTTCTTAGTCTCATAGGTTATATATTTTAAAGTAAGGCCAGTTTCTGGGGACAGAATATGGCTATTTTCTTTCAGTTCTAGTTGTAAGATCAATTCCTGGCACTGGAGGAGTAATTTCTGTAGGCTTAAGTGTATACAAAATATCCAAAACCCGTATCTGTTCACTTTCCTCTGTGGCCACATACAGCTCTTACTGCCACTCTACTGAGTGAACAGGATCCTGCCCCAGGCACAGCTGTGAGCCTCTCTGTGATACTTAGAGCAACATGGCATGGGATGGGAGCAAGGGGGCAGAGGAGCTCATTCCAGAGGAAACGCACTCTGACTGTGATGTGACAGATGGACTTCAAATATGGCTGTGCAATGGTCTGAGGATACTTGGGAGAGTCACACAAGGTAATGGTACTGAAAGAGTGAAACACAGGTATGGGAGTGAGAAGTGGGATAAAAAATAAATGTGGGATTTAACAGTAGAAGGTAGTACAAAGAAGAACACAAGGTGTCTAACTGATTAGCTTAGGTATGATTTTCTCTCGTGTCCTCAGAATGTTTTTCAAGCAGGTTTTGGAGGTATGTAGGTTCTAGGCATGTGTACAGGCCTGTTCACCAAAACCACAGAATAAATCTGCACAGGGTAGAATATTCACGCCTTCTGAAAGAGGTTGTGGTTTGACAGCACACCAGCAACACCCCTTTCCTCAAGCTACACAACTGCATGCTGGTGAGCCTGTTACGCATGCACTGCCTTCTCGGCTGTGCTCAGGAAGTCAGGTTTCTACATAGGCAAACAGCAAAACCTCCAAAACCAAGTGCTGTGGCTGATCCAGGACGTGCTCTGTGCCACATTGCTTTTTTTGTTATTTTTCCTTCCCCTCAGAAATATCCAAGGCTTGAACTCCAGGCTGCATGGAGCAAAGGGAGAGTGAGCCAGCAGAGGCACTCTTTTTATCTGGAGCAGGATATGTTTTTAATGGATACAGGCTCAAAGCTCTTCTGCAATGGTGATGGTAAGCTCGAGCCAGGGTGAAAAGTATTTCATCCTGCCTATCCTGATTTACTGTGTATCAAGTACTGATAGCGATTTTTATACCAGTCTCACCAAATTTCTTTCCTCCCTCCTCATAATTCAGTGCTACTAAAGACAATGCTGACTTACAGTGCTTTAAATATGGCAAACATTATTTAAAGAGCTTCAAAACATAGAATCAACCAGGTTGGCAGAGATCTCTAAGATCATCCAGTCCAACCTAGCACCCAGCCCTATCCAGTCAACTAGACCATGGCACTAAGTGCCTCATCCAGCCTTTTCCTGAACACCTCCAGGGACAGTGACTCCACCACCTCCCTGGGCAGCCCATTCCAATGCCAATCACTCTCTCTGGCAAGAACTTCCTCCTAACATCCAGCCTAGACCTCCCCGACACAACTTGAGACTGTGTCCCCTTGTTCTGTTGCTGGTTGCCTGGGAGAATAGACCAACCCCCACCTGGCTACAGCCTCCCTTCAGGTAGTTGTAGACAGCAATGAGGTCACCCCTGAGCCTTCTCTTCTCCAGGCTAAGCAACCCCAGCTCCCTCAGCCTCTCCTCACAGGGTTTGTGTTCCAGGCCCCTCACCAGCTGTGTTGCCATTCTCTGAACACCTTCCAGTATCTCAACATCTCTCTTCAATTGAGGAGCCCAGAACTGGACACAGCACTCAAGGTGTGGCCTGACCAGTGCTGAGAACAGGGTCAGAATAGCCTCCCTTGTCCTGCTGGCCACACTGTTCGTGATACAGGCCAGGATGCCAATTTGACACTTCATATGCAATAACATGGAAATATTAAATGGAGGGTAGTTCAAGTCTCCGGTTGTTTGGGGTTTTTTTGAGGGGGTGTGTGTCTTTTCTTCTTGTTTTGTTTTGCTTTGTTTTTTAATGAATGTTTTAGTGTGTATAAAACCAGCAACACAGTAGACTTTAATGTACATTTCAGGGGCAGAACAGTTTCAGAACTGTTGTTCAAGTTTCAGAACACATTTTGCTTTCTTCTGTTTCTAATTGGAAGACTACTAAGAAAATGCATCAAAAACCAAAGCCCTACTATACTAAGTATACATATATGACACATGGTTCTTATCTCAGAGCTATATTTGTGTGCACATTTTAGTTCTGTGGTTGCAGAGCCTGTTGAAACAATAAAGCAGATTTGGTAGCCACTGTGCTCTCTGCATGTGCATTAACAAAACCTCACTGTGCTTCCTTCATTGCAGTGTCTGATTCAAAGAGCAGTGGGTAAATCTGGTTTCCTCTGCCCACTGTCCTCTGTTCTTGATACAAAGCAGAACGCTCTGAGAGAGGCACACCTCTACCACTTCAGAAGTACCAAAGGGTATTGTAAAAATTTCTCAATTCAATTGTTCAGCTGTGGCTGATATTTTGTTAAAAAAAACCCAACAAAACAACAACAACAAACCAACAAGTTCAGAAGTAGTTAGTGTGAAGAAGGAAATGACACAAACCTTGCTGTCTTGAGTCATAAGAGAAACACTGCAGTAATTAAAGTTAACATAAAGAGCTGTTACCAGACTGAATACTGAGACTTTGGTGCTCATCAAGGTAATGAAGCAATAATCAAGCACTGAAGGAGCAGCACTGTCATGATCCCTTAGCCTATCCACAGTGACTCCCAGGAAGCTGAGGGCAGGCCCATGAAAACCCTCTTAACCAGCCCCACTGGATAAGGAGAAGGAAAGGAATATATTACCACCCCTAAAGGCACTTTTCTGTCTTTGTCTGGAGGAGGAGAGAGAATGTCCCAGAGTCAGCCTTTTCAGTCTGTGCTGTCCTTGGTCTGAGGAGAAGGTCCGAGGAAGGTGTTGCCAAGTCCTGTGATGTTTCCAGCGTGTGGTGTTCTCAGTGGAGCTCTCTCTTGTAGAAGAGTTCTTCTTTTCTTCTCTAAGCTGGCATTGTTTGGAGCTTTTATATATATATTTTTTTTACCACAGCTTCCTCCTGGCCCCTCACCCTTAGTATGCAGATGTGTCCAGGTGTTGCCTCCAGAGAGTCTTGTGTCTTCAAGGGTCTGGTGCCACGGTGGGCCTTTGCCCCCACAATGCTACCCACTTCTTCACAAGCACACCCAGGCTTATTGGGCGAGGATGAGCAGATTCTTTGTTGCATATTCCAAGGCAGTCTGCCTGTCCACCACTCCTGCGGCAGGTGCTGTCTTGGTAAGCAGATCTTATCTTTTGTTGAGACATATCTCAGTTCTTGATACAATCACAAGGTGATCTGCATCCAGGACTTGCTTCTTGCAGGTAATTGGCGAAATCTCCTCACTGTGACAAATCACCATACTAGATGCAGGCTCCCATTGTTGTGCATCTGGTGTGAAATGCGTTTTTATTATCTGCAGGGTCCTCAAATCTGCTACAAAACGGTAATACTACGCTTCAACCCAGTGGCTGTTTTACAGCTGTACCTCTGTGAAATGTCATCATTATGAAATTGCTGGGTTTTTCCCAATATTGCAGTGACAAACTGTTTTTTTTTTTCCTCTTTTTGAAACTGGATTATCAAACTTTGGGGTGAAGCAAAGCTGTTTTATGGGTTGTCTAACATAATACATATACATAATACAGGACTGCAAGGTAACATAGCATCTGTTACTGCCACTGCTGCGTTGTGGTGACCACATGCAATGCCTAGGCTAAGGGCACTGGCTGCATAGCCGCACAGCACCACCAGTCACAGGAGCGCTTTCCTACAACGTGCAGCCGCAGGGAAGTGCCAGGTGCCTGTGCAGGACCTGGGGCCTATCGCACCTGCAGGAGTCACTGAGTCTTTTGGAGTGCATGCCCTCTGGAGCCCAGTACCAGCCTTGCAGTGGGGAGACCGTGCTCTCTCCTGCCCCCTGGAAATGTGGTGGCACACCTGACATGGTAAAAAACCCCTAAGATCAAGTCCAACCATCAACCACGCCCACTAAACTGCGTTGGAAGCGTGCCCCGAAGCGACACACGCAATCTGTGTGTTACAACCAACACTCCCCAGGCCACAGACCAAGAGGCGACCACACATAACCGCCAGTTCACACTAGACACGACACAATAGCGCACACTGCCGCCATGTAACTCTCCGGCCGCTACTGGGACTCGAACACAGGCACCCACAGGCACCCACAGGCACCCACGGCCAGCCGGCCCCCTCCGCTGCGGCCAGCTCCGAACACGCATGCTCAGAGGCGCTTCCTCGCGAGAGGAGGGGCTGCTCACATGCGCCTGGCGCGCGCGGACAGCGGGTGAGGAAGTGCCCGTCGGCCAGCGCGCATGCGCAGGCGGCACGGCTGCGTGCCTCTGCGCGCCTCTGCGCATGTGCCAAGCCGCCGAGGCGGGGCGGCGCTGCGCGGGGCGGGGTGAGGGCGGACTCGCTGAAGTACCGTGGAGGGGCTGGGCGTGCTTCCTGTTGCCGGCCCCTTCTGCTGGCCCCTGTTGCCGGCCCCGGCTTCCCTCGCTCTCTCATCATGGATGAGCAGAGGGTGAGTCCTGCCAGTGGGAGCATGCCTCCTCACGGGTAGCGTCGGGCGGCTGGACTGAGCTGGCACGGGCTGCGCTGTTTAGAGAGGGAAGGCGAGCCTGGCCTCCTTTAGCGGCTTTGCCGCCGGGGTTTGGCGTGGAGGCTGCGGCGAGCCTTCGGGACTGCCGTTGGGAGCCGCCGAGAAGGCGGGTGGGGCGTTTCCTCGGCATGTCTTCGTCGTTCCGGTACTCAGCTTGGCTGCCTGAGATTAGCCGCTGCAGAAAAGGCGCCTGCCCATCTGGGTTGCTGCGGGACCTTAGGCAGGCCTCCTCACTTCGAGAGGAGCGGGAGCCGGGTGGCGGGGCGCCTGCCGGGGGGGGGCTTCTCCGTGTCTGCTGGCGCGACTGCATCCGTTGCTACTTGGTAATGAAGTGTAGGTCTCTTTCACATAGTGTATTCCTGTCATAAGTAATTATCATGCGTACATAGGCCCTTCTGTTGCCCATTCATGTAATGCTGTGCTGAAGGGATCTAATTAATAAAAGCGTTTTGTAGTCGTTGGGTGTGTTGTGTTTTTATGGGTTTGAGTTTTGTTTGTTTGTGTGGGTTTTTTTTTTTCCTATGACAGCTGCCCCGTAATTTCGTCCTCCTCTTACTTGCCATCTGTCCCTTCAGGGAAATCACTGAGGTGCCTCTACTCCTGGATCCAGGTTCCATATGCCTGGCTCAGGGATGGGACATTATAAAAATGATACTCTCTGCATGCAGTTCTGAGTCAGTCTTCTGGCTTTAATACTAGCAGTCGAAAATGGCTTCAGTTACACTGCGTGGAAGACGTTCATTTCTTAGTTTGGAAACTGGTTTGTGAATAGATTCTGGATAACTAGCACTGCTAACTGGTTGAGTTTTACAGATCACAGATGTTTGCTATTTTAGTTCAGGTGTTTGTGCACTGCCACTGCACGCTTACTGCTGTTTTGGAACGTGAGATGTGAAGTGCCAGAGAAGTGTGCTTTTGGTAGATAGCAGAATGTATCTACCACCATGTAAATGTAAATTTAAGTCTGTCTGCCTTTGCCAGCTTTATGTGAGAATAGTCTCTGCCAGAAAGGATAAATGAAGGTTGCAGCTGTGTGGTTACTCTAGGTGGGTGTTCCTGAGTTGTGTCATTGATCATATTTGAATTTTAGTGCTGCTCAGAGGTTCTGTTTACAGTAGTAAAATAGCATTTGGTCTCATATTTTACCATACTTTGTTAATTTGCTGTCATGACAAGCATTGTGTCAAGTACTCCTTCAAACTTCTGCAACTGCAGAGTGTGGACAAATAATAAGTATGTTGTTTTGTTTGAAATTTGATCTGACCATGAAGGTTAATGTGATATGGGATTTTGTCTTAGGCCTGAGGCTGCTTTAAGAACTCTGTTCTGTATCCAGTTGTCATAAGACTTAAGTATGATCTTGAGCAAGTTAATAACTTGCTTCTTAAACAGAATAGGGGTAATTGCTTAATTTATTGAGGCTGATTCTTTGACTTCTGTGTCCATCTGTTTTAGCAGGTACTATATGATGTTACTTAACTGCTATTCAAAGAAGAGTATGTTGTCTACTTTCATGCTTCTGGCAAGACTACAATTCACCTCATATTGCAGGGCTTCTTACACATTTTCATGTCCTTATATGCTCTGCATCCCCTGAGCTTGGTGCTTTATGAAGTTGGTAGTTTTTGTAGCATCCTTTTTGTTAAATGTGGTTGTGACTTTTCAGAGATTCCTACCAAGGAAAGAAATTACATCAGTGCAGTGTTTTGAATTTGGCATTTGTCTTGGTGTATGTGGAAGAAAATCGATTAATTATGTGGTAGTGATTAGAAAATCACACTAGAAAACATTGTATATTTACGATTCCTAAAAAAAACCCACCAACATTCTGTTCTGTGTCTGGTGCATTGTTTATGGAAAAATTTGGTCTACTGCTGGTGGATGTTTTTAGACTTCTTGCATCTGCATTTGTAGAAGACATCGAAATTTCATGTACCAAACCTGCTGAGATTTCTGTTTGGAGAAATTTGTAACAGTAAAGAAGTGCTGTACTGATCCCTGTTTGGTCAATTGGCTTCAACTTCAAGTGTGGTGGAAGTACTTGTTCGGCAGCTATCTTCCAATTGCTGCTATGTATTTGACCATGTAAAGGTCTTCTAATCATTCCTGACCTATGGATCTTTTCCTGTATTTGTACGTAGCTCTAATATCCAAAACCATTGTTCAGTACTATGTACAAGAAGGCTAACATTTTTTCTTGGTGTAAGCAAGCCCTAAACTCCTAACTGAAAGAGGATTGGGAGTTTTCTTCTTCATCTAAATTGACAGATAGGTTTATAGGATCTAAAGCTTAAGTGTGGGCTGTGTGACATGTGAGAACAATTGCTTCTGGTCAGCAGTGAATTTACAAGCTAGACAATAGCATTTCATTTCATAATTTAATGTGTAGAAGATTGCTTTTGAATATGTTCAGCTTTAAGCAGAGAATGAAAAGATTCCATAATGATAAAAAAATGCTAACTGATCTAAAAGAAGCCAATCTGATCTTGTTTCTCCTCTTAAGAGTCCTAGTTTCAGTCATTGCTATCTAGTCTGTTACATCTTTACATAACACCATCACAATGCCTCCGGTAAAAGCAGTAAAATTTCACTTCTCTCTGCTGGTAGTTTAACTTTGTGAGCATAATGTGATGCAAATGGGTAATGGACCAGAGTACAAAACTGCAGTTTCTTTGCAGATTTGTTGAAAACTGCTGAGGAAGAGGTCAGAAGAAACAGGTGTGAACATGGCTTAGGATTGGTAGAGAAGATTCTGCATATGGAACATAATGTTGGTGCTGCAAAAGGATAAAATATATTTCTTTTTAGTAAACAAATGTGATCGAAGTAGTAAATGCCTATGAAGAGATGCTTTATGGGTGGGACCTTTGCAATATCTTTTCGGTGGTCTGCCTGTTTTCAAGGTGTGCTTATTAGCTCCCTATGTCTCAGTTCCCTAAATGTTGTCAAGTAACAATGTCAAGCTGATCAATTTGAAACTGAGTCAAACTGATTAACAATGTCTTAATTGTAGTTAAGGCAAGCTTTGCTTTTCTTTAGAGTCAAATCTAGCACTTTAGAGTCAGATTTGCTTGTACAATTTTTAAATGATCATCCTGAATTAAATACCAGAAAACTCTTGGTTATTTTCTCAACGTTGTCCTTTATTTTTACTTTGGTACTAAGTTTTAAGTACCAGGCATTTATATTGGTGTGGTTTTTTTTTTTTTTTTTTTTTTTTTTTTNGTCAAAGTTTTACAGTATGGGAGTGACTACTCAACAATATTAGACTTGGTAGCTTTATTTAATTTAAACTTGCATTTTGGTGTCCCTGGCAGTTTTGCTTGCTCAGTATTTGCCAAGCTTGTAAGCTGAATCTACTGCTGGAGTAACACACCAGAGAAATAACTTTTATCCTTTCTCATCTATCAGTAAGCTTTCATCTTTGAGGATACTTTCAACTGGAATATGTAAATTATTTGCTGAAATATTTTACCACTTGTAGAATTTGTTTTAAAGTCACTGTTGAAAGTTTCATTCTTTGTATGGAGTAAGCTACCAGCTTAGCTGTTTTAACACTATCTTCTTTTGACAATTTTTGTTCCCAGTTAGACTTTTACCAGGTCTTTGTTTTGGTGTGGGGTTTTGCTGGTTTGTTTGGTGTTTTTTTTTCCCCCAGTTGGTTCTCTATGTGGTTTTGCAAGCATTAGCTTTCATGTCTGGAGAAGTTGCATGTGCCTGAGTATGTTTCCAGTAGGTATAGATGAATTGGGAGTTGCAGTAACATAAGTAGCAAAACATTTCAAAAAGAGGTGTGTCATAAACAAGATGCTTGATTTCTCTGAAATTCCTCATAGAACACATCAACTCTTAAATCTTTGGTTTGTTGGAATGCTTGATATCCTGGTTTTCTAACAAAATGGGTTGAATTCATGACACCTGAAATGTGTATGATGAATCTCCTACATGCTGAAATGGTGATGGTTAAAAATATTACAAGGTTCTATTATACCTTCTCTGCTTTGTTTTTGTAATTCTAGGAGACTCTGCAAAGGATTGTTTCTACTCTAGCAAACAAAAATGATGAAATTCACAACTTCATTGAAATGCTGAACCACACAATAAGAAATGTTCAGGTATAAGTGCATTAAAGCTTGTAAGCTGTAGCTGAGACAGGAGTAACTTTGTGGCTTTGTCAGTCTCAAGCTGGGTAGCGTATAAAGGATGTGTAATAAGAACTGCAACCCCCCAAATATGTTTCCAGTTGAAAGGTGTGGTGTTTTTGCTTTAAATGCAAAAAGCTGGTTTAGGATTTGATTTGTGTGGAAGCGAGTATCTGGATTTTGATGCAAGATCTCAAACTCTTGTTAGTTGAAAGCAGTCCATCTTTTTTGACATCTAGTCTGCTGGGCAAACTGGGAAATGAGACCATCCTAATACTTGAAAGTTCTTTGCTTTGTCTCTGTTCAGTAGTTGCAAATTGTTAGGCTTAAATGAATTGACCTGATTTTTAGAGTGTCTAGAGTAGGATGAGATTTAGGTTACTTTAGCCTATCAATAAAATGCAAGGTGTTGTTTTCATGTTAAATCTGAGCCAGGTCAACTGGATAGCTACCTCATAAGGCAATACATATAAAATTGTTGTAAGGGAATAAGGGCCTTTTAGCATGGAGCATAGTTGCCAAGTATGTTGTCTTTGTGCAAGTGTGACTATCATGGAATTTTCATGGATTTCAGTCTTCAGTGTCCTGCTGTGAAATCTGCTTAGACGTTATCCACTATGCCTAATGTTTTGTCCCTTTTTCTATGGTGAGGAGCAGTGTCAAGGTACCCAGCTTTGTGGCAAAGCATGTTTAGTAAACAATGTCTGAAAGACTGTCCTGCATTCTTTCCAATACAAATTGCAGCTGTTTATCTTCTCAGGTAAACTCTTCTAATGCAATCAGTGAGTTGGATGAAGAATTTGATGGTCTGTATTCTATATTGGATGAAATGAAGGGGAGCATGTCCAACACTATTCAGCAAGAGGAAGCTCGTAAAATTCAAGCTTTACAGGTAACTGAATAACTACACTGTAATTTTTTGTAGTTGAATAGAAGCAGTTCTAAACTCCTTTTTGAAAATCTTAACTGAGAAGGAGATTTTGGTACAGTTGTGAGAAATGTGTTTTCTCTGATACAAATACTTTTTCACGCATCTTTTTCTAGGGTGCTTTATGGTCTGGTCTCTAGCATGTTTTGGGTTTTCATCATTGTTAGGTAGAAAGTGTTACTACCTGTAGAGTTTACAGGTGGTGAGTAGCTGCATAGTAGCAGGACTTACCTAAGTTTACTATCTTCAAACTACTGAGTAGCCTCTGAACTGAAATTGGTTTCTTCATTCTGGAATATGATCACTGGAATGTGTTAGATGCCTAAGTGATCTATTCAGTCTTGAACTTCAAAGTTGAGAAGCTGTGTATTCTAAGCACAAAGGCTGGTCTTCTGTTGGCAGAACTGCCAGTCTTCCACTTGTTAACTTCAGGCAAACTATATATGTGTGGTGCACAACCTATGGGAACTGAGTGTGAGCAGATGGCTACATGAACTTCACACAGCTAGTTCTGTGACTTTTATACATGAGAATCTTTCCAATGGTTTCAGAGAAACAGAAACAAAAGCTTAACTTTTTGAAGCACACTTAGTGTTTTGTTTTCCAGTAGTGAGTACAAAGCTGGTCCTAGCTTTGAGAAAGTCTAATTGCATAGGGCCAAAGCACAGTTGAATCTTTAAAGCAGAAGGTATTTCTCTAACTTTTTTCTTTAAATGATCCTAGCTGCAGCATTCTTGTGTTTTGTCTTCTTGTCAACGCAAAATAATAAGGCAGATGATTGTTCTTGAAGAACTTCACAGCAAAAATTTTCCACAAGCTTCTGTATAAGGTCTGGTTTACGTTTATACTATGAAAACTGGCACAATTAAAGTTAAGCACTTAAATACGCTTTTTCTCCATGTTTTAAGTTCTCTTGAAGTTTTTCAGCAGATCTGCTCACATCCAGAAACAATTAGAACTTAGGTATTTGAAGTGTTTCTCAATGAACACAGCATAGGAGAGGTTCATCTGTGGCATGTATCAATTGTTCTAGCTTCTAGTGATGAAAATCGGAAGTTCATTTTGCAAGAAATTGTTCTGGTACTGAAAATGATTTTGGTAGTTACTCACCTGGCAGTTTGATATACCACTGAATTTACTTTTTTTGTTAAATCTGTAATGTCTGTTAAATTTCTGATAGCTAATTTAATTTTATCAAGCTCAGATATGGTCGAACCTAGTTTTTCTGGAGGCTTGTTAATGTAAAATAACTGTATCAAGAATGGCCGCCTCGTATCTTATGTTGAAAGCTCAGCTGCAACTTAAAAAAGGATGAAGACAAGTGGAACATTACAGATCAGTGACACAGTTGTTAAGTGCCCTACTTGTCTTTCAGCTGAGGCTGTACTGTAACTATAGTCATAAAGGACATTCTCTTTACTTGATGACAGACCAAGTTAGTCTGTAACTGAAGCACTGCAAGAGTGTTTTTCCTGACAGTTAATCAACCAAACCTAGCTAAGAGGTGAAAGACATTGTGTTGAATATATTGATCCAAGCCATTATCTTTGTCTGGCACTGAAAATTAGCTTTACATGAGGAAACCTGGGAACTTCAGTGAGGTCTAAACATCCTGTTTAAAGGAATGGAATTGCTTAATTTGTTATTCTGTTAAAGTGCTTGTACTATACTTAGTGTTCTGTAGTTGACTGGATGCTATTGTTGAAAATAAGCTTAAAATACTGGGACCACATATTGGTGAAAAAAGAGTAAGATTATAATATTTTGATACTTAGAAAATAATTTCCTTGGAATTTAAGGCTGAAAATCAGAAAACATCCTTAAAACTTTGCTTTGAAAATACTGCTTCATTTTGGGGCAGTATGTTTTAATGACAGTTTATTTTTAACTCCTAAATGCAGATGCATTATGGTAGAATGCTAATGGAAGCATCAGTTACTATGCTATTTCTGCAAAGCTGATTGAAAATGCTTCTTGGCATTTGCTTCTCCTTTTTTTTGAAGTGTTTTGCTCAGGACATTCTGGGAGTATTGTGGCGTATCTGAGTTTGTCAGCACTGGATATTCTCCAAAAGGGAGTGCAGTTGTATTAGATGAATGATAAGTTGCATTAATGTGTGCTTCAGAAGTTATGTGGAAGCTGTGTACAAACTTGTAACTGTTGAACTGTTTCCTTGTTGATATTTTATCCTTGAAATCTGAGGGGCAGCTGGCCCAGGTCAGTTTGGCAGATCTGCTGAAAGTAGTTTAACTTCTGGAGTGTTTTAAACCAGTCTCTTCTTGAAGTTGATGTAACTGTTGGTTGCTTTTGAAACGTCTACTCTAGAATAAGCTGTCTTTCCTGAAGATAAATAATTATATGCATTTGACTTGTTCTGCATTACTACGTTAGCCATCAGATGTGTACAAGAACAGCTGAAGCTTGAATAGCGATGCAAAAACCACTGGCAGGTTTAAAATGCAGATCTTGTTTGACCTACAGGATGTTTAGGATCCTGCAGTGGATCCTAAATAATATACCTCCAGTAAATAATACTGAAAGTTCTCTGTAATCAGTTTTATATACTAGGAATGGTAATTTACTAGTGATAGAGTTTTAGATAATATTGATAAAATTTATATTCTACCTTTCTTCCTCTACTATCCCCATTTAATATATCCACAGATATATTAATTTTTAGTATTGTCTTGTGACAGTTCTAGAGTGGTTGAGAATAAAATCATTGCTTTTTTCAAGGTTGCTGCATTAAACAGTAGTTCACTGATGAAATGCAGTTCTGTAAATAGAAATTGTAGTGCACACAGATGTGAGCATGTCTTTGCTTCTGAAAATCTTGATGGTGGAAGAGATAGGCCTTAAAATGAAATTTGAGTTTTAAATCAGACTTCAATACCTAGCCAGCATTTTCCTCTTTGGATTTAGAGGATATGCCATGTATCACTGTGCACTTCCCAGGCACAGCGAAGCTCTAACTAACCTGATATGCTAGAGGTAATAGCCTCAATTAGTTAAGGTAATAAAGTGCATAGCAAAGCCGCATAGTTCTAGCTTGTAAATCACTTTTTAAGTGTAAATTAATTTAATTATTCTTACTTTCTGTTTTTGTTTCAGGATCAGCTTAGTCAGTGTAGTAATGCCCTAGAGAGTTCTGAAGAGCTGCTGGAGCTTGCTGCACAGTCGCTGGACATAAAGGACCCTGTGGATTTCTTAAAGGTAGAAAACATCAAATGGATGTGCATAAGGCAGATACAGATACTTGTTCAAAACATCATTGGCATTACTGTATGGAACCTGCAGACTTAGCAAAAATGCTGAAAGTAAGGATAGAGAGGCAAGTAAACATGCAGTTAATGCCCCATTGGAGTTGAGTGAAGCACTATAGTCTTGAATTTTTATGCCATCTCTAACAAAATGTTTTTTGGCTTATTCAGAGTGAGGTGGGAGGGAGAAGAATGCCTTTTCTTGGCAAACTGTCATTGTTAATCACACTTACACTGATGCTAGGTAAGCAAATCCAGAAAGTGAGGGTAAAATAAATTTCTCTAAAATGGAACCCAGATTTAGAAAATGTGTGATAGCCAGCACTGAAAGCTGTAGCAAGTGACCTTTGTGAGAATCTTCAAGTGTTTGCTGGTTGATGGAGTGCTTGTCATGAGTCAGCAGTGTGCACTGGTAGCCTAAAAAGCCAACTGTATCCGGGCTAAATCAAAAGGTGCATCATGGCCAGCAGGTGAAGGAGGTCAGTCTGCCCCTTTGCTCTTCTGCATCCACCTCTGGAGTGCCCAACACAGAAGGGACATCGATTGGTTGAAGAGGGTCCAGATGAGGGCTGTAAAGATGATCAGAGGACTGGGACACTTCTCTGATGACAGGCTGAAGGCCTTGGCTCTAGTGCAACCTGGGGAACAGAAGGCCCCAGGGAGACCGTATAGCAGCATTCCAGTACTGGAAGGAAGCCTACAGGAAAGCTGGAGAGGGACTTTTTATAAGGGCTTATGGTGATGGGACAAAGGCCAATGTTTTTAAACTAGAACAGGATAGATTTAGATTGGACATTAGGAAGAAATTCTTTACTGTGAAGACAGTGAGACACTGGAACAAGTAGCCCAGAGAAGTTGTGGACACCTCATACCTTCTAGTGTTTTACGACCAAACTGGATGAGACTTCATGCAAACTGGTCTAGTATGAGGTGTCCCTGCCCGTGGCAGGGCAGTTGGAGCTAGATAGTCTGTAATGTTTCTTTCAATTCTGTGATCCCTGTATTCTAGTTGCATCTCTGTGTATGACAAGGTGTTTGTTCTGCGGAATTTCATGCAAGCTGTTTATCTTTAATTTGCTGCTCTGGATTCTATAGGTGTCCTGAAAGACCTTACAAAACTGGATTTAAGGCAATTCCTCAATTCCCTAAAACTTTCTAATGCTTTTGTATACTGTGTAGGTAAGAGCCTGGTTTAGGCCTGGCATTGTGACTCCAATATAGATAATCTGTACTTTACCACAGTAGGCTTGGAAATGAGGCAACTTTAACTGGAAGAATATGCGTACAAGTTAATAAAACAGTTCTACATATACACTGACTGTGTACACTAGGCTTGCTGTAATAATCCTTGTGTTAGTAGTGGGGTCAGTCATGCCAAATCCAAGACCTAATTACTTTTGCCTTTCTGCATTTTAACAGGAGCAAGGACACAAATTATTCTAAAACAGTGGGCAGGAAAGCTGTTGCATTGTGTCAGTTATGCCTTTTGGCAATGTGTTTATGTGCTGTCATGCATTCAGAATGTCAGCTTTCATATATTTGCCTTGAAGAGTGACAATTCCTAAACTAGAGTGTTTGAGTTGTACTTTCTGTCTTGTCATAGTGACGTGCAAAAAATGAAGTTAGCTCTTGAGCACTAAGCAGAATATAGCTGTGAATTTCTTGTAAGTTCATTTCTTTTTCCTAACAATTCTAATGCCTCTTTTTTTTCCTTTTCAAATTCATTAAGTAATGTTGCTAGACTGTTTACTGGAGAGCAAATATCTTTAAATTAGAATCATAGAATCATAGAATGGTTTAGGTTGGAAGGGACCTCAAGGATCATCCAGCTCCAACCCCCTGCCATAGGCAGGGACACCTCCCACTAGAGCAGGTTGCTCAAGGCCTCATCCAGCCTGGCCTTAAATGCCTCCAGGGAGGAGGTATCCACAACCTCCCTGGGCAACCTGTGCCAGTGTCTTACCACCCTCACTGTAAAGAACTTCCTCC